>SNQN01005640.1:12423-33594 GCA_008642245.1 Bassia scoparia | reverse complement strand
TGAGTTTTCCTTATTTGATATTCTTCATACTGGTTCTCGCACTTTCTAAAGATAAGAGTTTTTTAGAAACACAGTAATTGAGTAAACTTAGTGTTTCTCCTAGTTAGATTGGCTCAGCTTAGTTTGAAGAATCTTAGCTTAAGAATTTGGGTTCTATGAGCCTGTCATTCATGAAATTCAATTATAAGCCTGCTTAGCTTGCTCATATGCTTTGTTCATCAAACTTCTACTTACTTCAATTTAGTCTATTTTTAAGTCAATTAATGTCTATAATTAATTATTGCCTTTATTTTTCCCTATAGCTTTTTTTTTTTTCTCCTTGTTCACAGATTTTATTAAAACCTCGGATTCAATAGATGAATAAATATATACATTCCCTTTAAATGAAAACTACTAATCATAATCATATGCCTTAAATCACCCATATTCCTTTTTACATTTTCATTTGAAGAATGTCTGGTCACAAAAGTAAATTATTTGGGACAATACACCATTTAAACCAATTGATGTGCAATTGTTAAATTTATCATGATGTAAGAGTGGTATGAATTGACATTAGCAAGGAAGTGTTTAAGCTGGAACTCGGACCTCCACACCCCTGACGTATTGGTGCGACACGATTATGACACGAGTACCGTATGGAATCTGTACTGACGCGGAGGGAAATTAACGCGCATATTAACGGGAATTTGGCTCTATACAATCATAGGAGCTTTAGATCAATATTACTCTTCCTCCAATGTCTTCATACATATATTTCTAATGGTTATTTTTTATCATTCTTATTATCTTATACATACTTGATATTATAACATTTGATATTGCAATCTATTGTAAAGCGGTCAAAAATGTTCATGTGTCAAACTGGACTCATCACCTTAGTTTCTAAAGGAGTCACCACCACACAGCTTTCATAGAGACTTTCACTTATCTACTTCACAGACTCCCAACATTCTTTAACCTCTCTGTATATCCTTCATTGGACTCGAATTCTTCTTCATTGACTTAGTTTGCTAATGCTCTTCCATCATGTCTCTTTTTAACCAAGTGACTCTTCCTTAAGCTGAATTCTGTTTTGCATTGAGATACTTCACTATTCTCAGAGCAGGTAATGACTAAGACAAGTACCATTATTGTTTGTTGCAGCACCATTATTGATAGATGCATTGTTTATGTTTTTAGCCTTGTAGTTGTAATAATATGCTTGTATGATGCATAACACTGACTATGCGACAACCATAATACAGACTTAAATATGCGAATTCCAGGCATAATCTTATCTAAAACTCTAATAAATAAATAAATTGTATTTACATTTCAGAAATTGAAGTTAGTCTCATCAGTATTCTTTTTTGTAGCACTCTTATTGTTGAAATAAATATTCTTTACATACACAACTTCCTTCCAATCTACTAGGAATAGATTGTTATATCGAATACATGAAATACAATATTATTAGAATCAGAAGAATTGTTTTTCGCTAGAATGTTATTGCTCTCAACACAAGTTACCTTATTTTTCCATGTATTTTACAGATGAATTAAGCATTTGTTAGCAAATAAAGCTGAGAAACAAACTATGACGATAGAAATCTATGCAAAGTTAAACCTAGCGTAAGAATAGTGTCGTGATGTGGCATGAAAAATTTCTGCAATTACTTCATTATTTGGCTCATTTCGAAGGAGAAGGCTCCGTAAAAATGAAGATGAAAAATGAAGCTACTGAGGCTAAGAAGAAGCAAGTGAGGCCAATGAGAAGAATAAAATCCTAACTGAAAATTGAGGCCTAGATAAAGAGGCCAAGTCGCAAGACGTTTATGGAAGGCTCATGAATATCTTAGGCTATGATTATCAGATTTGACCTGGATGAGACTGAGGTATCTATTCTTGTGAGTTTATATATGTTTTACCCTTTTTTACAATAGAAAAGTTCATGTATGTATTTATAATTACAATTCTTGTTTGATTTTTAGATTTTTGTGTGATGAGAGTCTGCATGATAGTGACATGAAGATAGACACTAATAAAATGCAGGTCGGATATATATGAATTTATACATGATGTTTTCCCTGCTGCTACCATGCTTTGTTGCTGCAATGCTTTTATTGTTGTTGTACGCATTCGACTGCTACGATTTCTGTTCTCAGTGCTCTTCTACAAGTTGAGCATCGACTGTTCGTGCATGATTGTGCATTGTCTTTACTATTGCTTTGTCCGTGCTGCCTTATTATGTGCTGGTGACTTCTGTCCGTTCTGTTTGATGTTTTTGTTTATTTGTTTCTCGATTTAAGTGTATCAGTTTGGTTTTATATTGCCATCCTTCTTATCATGTACCTGTAAAATTTCTTTTTTTCTAATATAAAATAGCATACTGTTTTTTTTTTTATACATAAATTAAAAGTCTATTGTGTCATAAATCATAAAAATTATGATTTCCCTACATTGATAATTGGTCCTTCTATAACCTAGTTTAAATATTCGAAATTCAAATAGATTCATTTATATATATTGCGGCAATATTTATAATTGCTCTAAAGCTAAGTGGTTTAGCAACAATATTTTTGTACCCAAAAAGTGGCATAGAAGCAACTAATATTCAGCGACAAACTTATGGGTGCTCTAAACATGAGTAGTGATTAGCAAATACTTTATCCTCAAAGGTGAATTAGAGGTAACTATAATAGTGACAGGCTAATGTTGCTTACATAATTGTCTTCAAGTGTTCTATAACTTGTGTGCCTCAAGACGTGCATTAGGGGCACCTATATTACGCACAGACGTATGATTGCCTCTAACTTAGGAGCTTTTAGACACCACTACTTGTGTGCCTCAAAATAAGTGGCATTAGGGCAAACCTATATTTAACGACATACATATATGGTTGCTTGTAAATGTAGGGGCTTTTAGCAGCACTACTACTTGTGTGCCTCAAATGTGTATTAGGGAACCTGTCATTAGCGAGAGTAGTTAACAAAAATTTGCTTTAAAGACATTAAGGCTTAATACACTTTAGATGCAATTATTGATTGCCTTTACATCTATTTTTTTCTTGTAGTGATAAACAACACATGCAAATCACAATGCAAATACTACATAGAAATAGAACCAATTAGCGAAATCCATCATCAAATTAAAGTAAGATAAGTCCACAGCCTTTCAGCTATGTTTACAGAACAAAGGACTCTCCTACTATTTGCTATCACAACCGTAAACTACCAGAATCAAAAAATACCACACAATAACGCATCGCATCATACACCACTTACCTCAAAACTACTTTTTTTTCTTCTTTCCAAGTAAACCACAACTAACATGAACAAACATATTAGGACAAAAAAACATCTTATACCATACACATGCCACAATTAAATAAACTCAACTTTATACTTCCTTTTGCAAAGAGTCAACTATATATATATTAAAACAACTAAAAACATATACATAACAAATAGGAAAACAATCCAAAATTCACACAATAACAATTCAAGAAACTAATCGAAAAGCATAGAAGATCATTACTTACTTAAGATAGCACTAGATCGATATTTCATTCTTCATCCAAAAAGGAAAAATTTTTACTATTGTACAAAATAAATAATAAAATAATAATAAAAATAAATAAAATAAATATAATAATAATAAGAAATGTTAGAAGCAGATAGATCAACCACACATTTCCCTTGCAAGAATTAATGGAGGAAATCATTCAACAAGCCTGTAAATATTCATTAGATGACTGCAGTTCTTAAACATAATTGCTACCTATCAAATAGGGTAAGTAAAAAAACACCACCAAGTCATAATGATAGCATCACAAACTCAAATCCGACTTCAGAGCTCAAAACCAACAAGACCAACAAAATATCATCAGCTCCCAAATTTAAGAGCAAACATAATACACATGAAAACACTAATCTTGCCTTCACTCAAATGCCCAAAAATGAAATCGAGGATAAAATGAAAGACAAACCTAAATACTTTAAGTTCACCCAATTACTCAAACTAAAAAAATATAAAATGACGATTACACTAATCTTTTCACTGACACAATAATGAACACAAAAGATAAATAACAAAAAATGTAAATTCAACTAAAAAAAGCCCTAAATATCCAAAAATCCCAACGAATAATCAAACCGAAAAACTCAACAAATTCAAAATTTTTCAAATACCCATGCTTCTAAATTCACTAATATCTCAACATAATCAAGAAAATCAAAACTTTGCAAAATCAGAACAAACCCACAAAAAAAAAATCTTTTAAAACTTGAAAAAAAGGAAAAAATATTGGGCCAAAAACTTGACTGCCAGAAGAAAAAAAATGAAATCAAAAATAAAAACAAACGAAGCAAAAATCAAAACTCGTTAATAACAAACCAAAAATACCGAAATCAAAAGTAAGCCATAACCCGTAGATCTAACCTAAACAAGTGAAAATTAAAAAAAAAACGTTCAAAACGAAAAGTTGAAGAAAATTATATGAAAATTATGAAAAAAACGAAGAAAAAGGAAATGAAAATAAAAGGCTTAAACGAAATTGAAGAATTTTTAAAAAGCAAGAAATTTTGGGGGAAAAAAGAAGAAAAACCTAGATCTACATGAAAATCAAAAGGGAAAAAAATATAAACCTAGATCTTGAAGTTTCAAAGAAAAATTTACATCAACATCAAAGTTTCTCTACATCAATATTTACAACATTTTTCTTTAGAAATCAGAATCAAATACAAATTTAAACCCAAAAAAAACAAGTTAAACACAAAAATTGAAACAAAACCAGATATGAAAAAAAATCAAAAAAAACCTAAAAAACGAAGGGTGGTGGCAGAGTGGATGTGCATAGCGGCGACGGAGAGGGAGGCGTGATTCAGTGAGGAAGAAGAGATTGAGAGAATGATAAGGGAGGAGGAGGTCGTGATGCGGAGGTGAGAGGAGAGAGATGTAATGAGATAAGGTGTATAAGGATTGAGAGGAGAGAGAGTAAATGAGTTAAGGAATAAGAAAGAAAGGTAGTTGGGGGGGGGGGGGGGGCACCCGATAAAATAAAGGAGGAGAAGTGAGCCAGTTTTTTTTAAAAATTGATGTGTAGTTACGCATCGAAATATGGTTGGTTACCGACCGATTTCAAAATCAGTCGGTAAGTGTTTTTCTTTTAATGGAGAGAAAACTGGAAAACGTTAGTGGGAAAAAATCCTATGAACTTACCGACCGAATTAACAGTCGATAAGTTCATTGGATTGATTTCGGTCGGTATTACCGACCTATTTATTTGCGGTCGGTAATTTCGGTCGGCCATAGGCGAATTTCTAGTAGTGTTTTTTTTAATAAAATTCATATATTGGAAAAAAGTAAAAGAGACGAAGAAATAAGGGGGAGATGAAGAATATAACTAAAGAAAAGAAATGAAGAAAAAAACGAAGATGAACTTGGGAAAAAAAATGAGAAAAAAGAAGGAAAATGGATTTAGAGGGAAGATTTGGGGAATAGAAGGAGGAAGAAGAAGATAGAAGTAGGTGAGAGTGTGAGACCGTGAGAATGAATGAAATGATATCATTTTTTTKTATTCCTCAATTGGTTGCTAAAAAGAATTTACAGAGTAATTAATTTYTTTAGCATAACTCCTTCATATCTCTTATCTATCTATCATAAATAAAAATATCTATATTTTTACGTTTAATAAATATTTTCCCCTAAATAATATCTTCATTATAAACAAGTTTTACAAATAAATTTGATGAATTAAACCGTGCATCGCACGAATGTTAATCTAGTAGGCTAATAAAAAAAGACAAGAGGGTAAAATAGTCAATTAATAAATATTATCTATCATTTTCCCACTCTTATCCCATATTTATGCCAAACAATGGATATGTAATTATTAGAGGTGATCATGGGTCGGGCCGGGCCGGACTGGCTGTGAATCTAGACCCTTTGATTGGGTTGGGCTTGAATTCGAGCCTAAGTTTGTTGCCCAAAGCCCGAAAAAATGGAACAGACTTGGCGAGCTTTTCGGGCTTTTTCGGATCGTGCCCAAAAAATCAACTAAAATGCATAAAAACTAAAAAGTATCAACCAAAGCCCGCACAAAACATGAAAAAAATCGGACCGGACTTGCCTCGGCCCGATTTCGGGCCTAAATTTCTTGTCAACAGCCCACAAAAAATCGAGCCGGGCTAGGCTTGATCACCTATAGTAATTATCTATCCTTATCCCATCAACAAATCCTTTTCCTTTTCCCTCTTTCTTATCTTCCTTATCCCTATCCCTCTTCCCAAACGCCCCGTTACTTTTTCTCCAATTTTCAATGCATATTTTTAAGGGATTTTTCATGGGGTGCTCCTGAGATTTATGGTATTTTATGCGGTGTCGCGAGCACTTTCAAAATTCATGAAATCTCATCTTACAACCCTTTCATTCAATCCAAAATAAATTCAACAAAATTACCACTTTGCCTAATTTATGAATTACTTTTGTGAAATAAGACACCACATGAATTTTGAAAATTCTTGAAACACCACGTGAAATACCATAAATTTCTAGGTCACCCAATAATAGTAATATGGATGACATGTAAAGATGTATAGAAAGACATTTCATTTTTAAACTTTGTCGGAGATAAATACGAAGTATTACGATTAAGTTCAGATTATGTCAACCGTTTGCGTCATGTTTTCTCAGCAGATTGGAAAAATTCGCCTCATATCTTTAGTCATATTCATCCAGGTCACTAAGTAAGTTTTCAACTATTTCAAATTTTCTTACTTTTCTGCTTTGCTAATGTTGATTGTTGATTATATGCCAATTTCTCAACAATTTTTGATTTATTTGACACAACTTTACATAAGTTTTGATTCTTTGTTAGTTAATTCTGTTTCTTTTCGTGTGGCTATATTCACCTCTTGCTGATTCAATTTTGATGATTCTATTCGAGCTCAAAACCTAGGTTAATCTGTCGCAAGTTGCATTCTCTGGAATTTTTCAATTAAAGTTCGTTTCCAATTATAGTTTAGTGTCTATTTTTCAAAAATCAAGTATTTATTCACTATTAATGGTCATGTTACTTAAATTTTGACTTTAATTGATGTAATATACAGTAGTTTATTCCATTCAAAGGTTAAAAGGTACTTGTATAAGTTTATTTTATTTATTTATGTTGTTGAAAGTTTGAAAATATTGTTAATTTCTGCTGATTTTATTTTTGTTCTTTGGTACAAGTACAAGATTTGACCCATGTTAAGTTGTTAACTACTTAATTAGTACTGTAAAAGAATCTGGGCTTGTATTAGTATTTGTGGCAGTATTTGGTATTGTAATATGACTGCATTCGCTTAAAATAATTGTTGCTCTTACCTCTTGAGTCTCGACTGCATACTAAATGATGACTAAAGTTTGTTGTATTGACTGTCGATTCAATGATGAACAACTTTTGTGCCTTCTCAAGACCTGGGCGTACATGGTTTACGAGTTTTGAAAATATATCTAAACTATTCAAATTGATTGTTTCATTGTTCTACTTGCTAAGTTGTGGAGATCAGAATTTTTTGCGCACTAGATGTTTCTTTGTGTTCTCACCTATTTAGAGATATACCTCAGTCACTTGGTTAGAGGGCGGGGGTGGATGYTTGATTGAGAATATTGCATTTCTAATCAAGAAGGCAGGACAGGTTTTGCCGTTTTGATATACTACCTAAGCACCAAGCTAGGCTTGACCCATGGGAAAGAGATACTTTCTCACCTAAAGGTTTAGGATGAGTGACTTAGCTTTGATGGATTATCATGTTATTTGTCATACTATGTCACTGCACATGTCTTAATATATCTTAATATAACTGTCATTCTAACCTCTTTGACCATCAACATCTTGACATATATTCCTTTACCGCGACCTTTTACCCTTTAGTAAAGTGTGGGTGTTCAAACGATGACCAAAGTTTGTTATTTGCAATTAATTTAGTGATCAAGATTGAATACTTTTGTGGTTTTCACGACCTGAGCTTACTAATTACTACACTGGAATCTGGATCCATTTGCTAGAGATGTTTAAAAAAACTGCTACATGTAAAGTTTGCATATGACTGAAGTGTGAAACTTGGATAATTTCCCTTGTTAAATTCTAGAGCATTAGAATTAGATAGGTAAGAATGCTTACACGATGCGTATGTAAGCATATTGCTGCGGATTTTCCTATCTTGTAGTATTTAGACCAACCTCCTTGAGTTTAAGATTTAGATGATAAAGGTGCAGTTATAGTTCAGATTGATAGTCTTCGTGATTTTGTTGCTTTATTGATGCGGTATACTTTATGTTTGTACATGTCATTCTGATAATATCTTTTACAGCCTCTYAATATAATATAAAATGATGGTGTCCAAAACAGAAGTTCATATTGTGAAAGACTTCCCACTAGAAGCTCCYGTGCTGTCTTCCAGAGCAAAACTAAATCAGTATACCATCTATACTTTCATTGTCCCTTCTCTGTTGAAGTCTTAAAAAACCTGCTGATATGGCTTGGAGAACAAAGACAGTCTAATTGCTGGATTCGAGAAGACTTGCACGTTGTAACCCTGTAAGTAGATAATTCTTATTTTCTTGATTTGGATTCTAATTAATGATCTTTTAGAGAATCTTGGTAAAGAAAAATATGTATTTGGAGTAAAAGTGTTAATCATACTATCATTGGAATCGGCTCTAACTTTCAACAAAGTTCGACTTGGAACCAATTGAACCAAATCTTGACCCACAAGTTTCAAACCAATTCTAGAAGTTGCATGTGCTCTAGAGATGTGTCATGACTCATGTGTATGTTAAGATGGATGTTAAAAGAAGTCTAAGGGATGGAGAGTGGTGGGTTGGGATCATGGTCTCACGAACAACTTAAAAGAGGTAGAGAGAGAAAAAATGACAGGTTTGGAAGGAGGAAACAATTGGACWTGTATGAGAATGAGGTCATTGTTGTAAGGCATGGAGRAGGAGGAGGATCTKTGTTGATGATTATATGCTTTAATCAATTTTGTTTTTGTAGCYGATYCACTTTTGGGATTAAGGCTTTGATTGACAGTGCAAACATCTAAAGATTATTTTCTAGGCAATCAACAAGGAGCTAACTTCCAGTGCAATTAGATCACCCACTTGGAAATTGAATTACCATGTGAACGAAACAAGAAGTTAGAATAATGGGAATAAACATTAATAAAAGGATTTTTTGTATAATACCACCTTTTGTTTACCACTTTTCTTAAATTCCCACCTTTTGTTTTTTTTTTTTTTTTTTAAATTCTCACCTTAAACTTCCCTTTTGTTTTTAAATTCCCACCACTTAACAGATCTGTTAGCTTAGGTAATCTGTTTGGTTGTGGGCCCCACTCACTCTTTATCCTTTATATCCTCCTCTGTATACTGGTGTTCCCCCATTTAATGAAATTTTACAGATTAAAAATGAAATCTTCAAAATACTCAGCTACATACTCCCCTTCATTCTAGAAAGCCATTGCCTACTCTTAAACTTCAAAATCTCCAACCTTTTGGCAAAATCAATGATGCCTTTCCCCTTTCAATTTTAACAGACTTCTATACCCAATTCATCAGCAAACACACACCAGAAGCAGGCAACATTAAATGAAGATTTCGATCAAAAGCAAAACCCCTAAATTTATCAAATGAAGATTTCGAAATCCCCCAGATGAATATTTTGAAGATTTCGAAAATGAAAATTCTGGGCTTAATCAAATCGAATTGATCTGGGTTTAATTGTCCATGTGCGTGGGTTTAATCAATTCGAATTGATCTGGGTTTGAGCATGGGGTTCGAATTGACTCGTGCGTGAGTCTAATCAAATCGAATTGATATGGGTCTCGTGCATGGTACGGTTGTTGATGGTGCTAGGGTGGTTGATGATGGTGGTGTTGGGCTGTTGGTGGTGCTAGGGTCTCACTGTTTTGGCGAGGAAACTCGCGGCTACTCTTTGGAGGATGCAGCTAGTGGGCCTCGAAAGTAATAATAATAAGAGCAAGAATGATGATGATAATGGCGGTGAAGGAGGTGAGAATGATGAGTTGAAGATGAGGAATTTGCATTTACCTGATTTCTTCGAGTAGATTGCAGACAATGATATGAACAAATGRGATTTCGAAGAGAGAAATGAAAGGAAATGGGGAACACGAGTATACAGAGGAGGATATAAAGGATAAAGAGTGAGTGGGGCCCACAACCAAACAGATTAGCTAACAGATCTGTTAAGTGGTGGGAATTTAAAAACAAAAGGGAAATTTAAGGTGGGAATTTTTTAAAAAAAAACAAAAGGTGGGAATTTAAGAAAAGTGGTAAACAAAAGGTGGTATTATACAAAAAATCCTTAATAAAAAACCAAAAAAAAAATTGTTTTTTTTGTTCTTTAAAGTCTTATGACATAGTAGATCATATACTCCATCCGTAACAGTTGTATTAGCACTATTGTCAATGCAAAATAAGTTAATAGTGGGTTAGTTAGTGAATTAGTGAAGTGGTCCCAAAAATAAAGGAGGAAAATTGATATGGCAAGCAAAAGACAAATCAATTAACAAAAGTGGTCCCAAAAATATGGTAATTTTGTCATTAATAATTTACCAAATGAGAAAAGTTGTACAATTGTTGCAAGTTTTTTTGTTACACCCATATATATAGAAAGACAATGTTGCAAGTTTTACGTTACGAAGGGAGTAAAAGATAAAAAAAAACTCAAACCTATTGAAATCATGATAATTTTRAAAATTGACAATTGAAAAGTGCAAACCACTAAAATAATAACGAACGGGCCCTTAAAATTGGTTTGAGGGAAGACCCATGTGATATAGTACAATATAATAGTGTGAATTAACTGACAACCATAGTAGTGTCATTGATATGGTTACTGCTTACTAGGAAGGCGATGTGTGAGGATGACTTCAAGTGGTGTGGCTTTGAGGTTGGTCAATCCAATGCCCTCAGTCATGTCAACWGATTCACCTGATGGAATTGTGATTTCAAATCCATGCAGTAAATTAGCTAGTGTAATCTGCATAGATGGTTGGGCAAAAGATATACCAGGACAGATTCGCCTGCCACTTCCAAAAGGCGTAAATTCGTAATTTTGTCCTCGAACATCACAGTCCTTGTGAGTTGTGAGAAATCTTTCTGGATTGAAGTTTAAGGGGTCCTCCCACACTTGTGGATCTCTGTGTATTTTGGAGAGATTAACTATGAGTTCTGTGCCACTAGGGATGTGGTAACCACTTACCGTACAGTCTGTAATTGATACTCGAGGTACTGAAAGGGGTAGAGGAGGGTATAACCTCATGGTCTCCTTAAGAACTGCTTGCAGGTAGACTAAATTCTTGAGGTCTGATTCATTGACCAGCCTTCCTGAACCGATGAGCGTGTCTAGTTCAGCTCGAGTCTTCTTAAGGACATCTTTATGGTTGAGTAGCAACGATAGTGTCCATGTAAGGGTTGTTGCTGTTGTGTCTGCTGCTCCTAGAATCATTGCCTGTCATATGATTCAAAAAAATTAAAGTTTCTATGTTAGTTGGATTGCAAGGATAGAGGACTTAGGGCATCCACAATAGTTCAAGCCTCTAAGAAGTTTGAACTCTTGCCACATCAACATCACACAAATCCCTCCCATAACAAACCCTTCACCAACAATAGTTCAATCCTTTTAAAGGTTTGTTGGTGGGACTCAATATTTTATTTCCCTTTTTATTTTCTAACTTATACCTAACTTTATTTTATTTTCCTTTTTTTATTTTACACCCCCATACTCCACCTAAATTCCACCTCATCTATACAAACCCCTCTCAACATTTCAAACCCCTCTCAACTTTCAAACCCCTCAAATATTCCCAACAATAAGAGGTTTGTTTTTCAAACCTTACACCTCACCTACAAACCCCTCTACAAACCCCTTATTGCTATCGCCCTTAGTGTCGACTGTACTCCGTTTTGCTTTCTGGACAATTGTATGTGACAGGAGACGGTACATTATGAAGGTACTAATTATTGATGGTAATGATTATAGTTCAAAAAATACCTTTTAAGTAGCACACGTTTTGTGTAAAAAAAAAAAGACCTTCTGTTTCAATTTACTAGCAACTTTCAAATGGGTTTGAACTCTTAGGCGAAATTTGCAAATTGTGTATATTGTGTGCAAAGAACAATATTGCCCTTACTAATTAAGAGAGAGAAAGAGTAAGAGTATACAATTACGTTTAAAGTTTTTTTAGTAAAGGTAAATTGGTCATTTCAAACTAAAAAAATTACCCATATTAGAGATGGAAAGTAAATGAAAGACGCTAGCAATATGATATTTTCCTAAATGCCAAAAGTTGCTAGTAAAAAGAGAAATGGAAGAAGTAAAAAAATAAAGAATTAAAATGCGCCTGATTATCTTTTGTGACAATTTGGGCAATTACATTATCAAATTTTGGATTTCATTTGAGTGTCACAACTAGGTATTTTCTTCCGAGTTTTTCTGCCCGTACTGAAGGTCCATTTTCCCGCGTCTCTCAAAGCAAGTAGAATGTATTTGTCATTGGAGTAATTAAGTATTTCATTCTAAAGGGTATCAGAAGATCTTGTATGCATCAGATGCATAATAAATTTATTGTATACCAAACATATAGTGACTTTACATCAATATACTAATAAATAATAAGGGTCACTATATTGATTAAAAGGGTTACTAGATTGGCCAAAAGAATCACTCTAATCTGGTTATGTACCTAAGACTTTGCTAAGTACAATTTTATTTTGTTTATGTTAAGGCCCTTTTTCTTTGGACTTAATTTCATGGTACTTCAGGTCAGTTTTGTTAAGTTTCTTAACCTGATTTCCTTTGCTCATAAATTTTTTAAGGTCAATTCAGTTTAGTTCAGGTCCATTCCAGTCCAAAGAAACAGAGCCCAATTCTTTTTTTTTTTATCTGAGCTTAAGCTTAACTTTGACAGGGAATTGAAGGTAGGGTTTTGAAATGAAATATTGCGGCAGTACATTTATTTGAAAATTTTGTCAACAACAACCTTTTAAAAGTCAAAAAAGAAACCACCTGTTTTTACCTTTTTGTTTTGATAGCACCTCCTCTTTGCCCTAAAATTTAGCACCGTTACTTTTTTAGTTAGTCTGGCCTACTTTCCTTTATTTTCCTTCCTTAATTTTGGCATAGTCTTTCCCTCCAATTGTGATTTATTGTTTTTCCCTACTTAAACTCCTCATTTTTCTCAAGTTGCAATTGAATCTTCAATAACACTAAATTGAGAAAAATGAGGTGTTTTAAGTAGAGAAAAACAATAAATTACATTTGGAGGGAAAGATTATACACTTTAACAAGGGAAAATGAAGGAAAGTGGAGCACAGTAACGGAAGCTAACAGTGTTAACTTTTAGGGCAAAGAGATGATGTTGTCAAAACAAAAGGGTAAAAAAAATTATATAGGTATTTTGTCAAAAAGTGACCTTTAAAAGGTGGTTCCTTGACAAAATTTCATTATTATTTTTTGGAGGGAAGGGGTTTTGATTTGTATGGGAGCTGGAGGTAATGGATTGATAAGGTAGTAGACTAGTAGGTAGATAAAGGATAAGAAATAAAGTGAGGGACGTAAAGAAAACAATTGGAGCACGGGTCAGACGCATAAGGAGAGGAAAAATGAATTTGAATAACCAATGTGACTTTTTGAATTTTGGTGTCACGTTTTTCTTTTTCTTTTTCTTTTTTTTTTTTTTTTTTTTTTATACAGAAAGAACCAAATGAATGTAGTATTAATATAAGCTCATGTATGTTCTGGATGTGTTCAGCGACCAAATAAGCTAAAAAAGCATATACTTCCTTGATTTTAGTGCTACACCTTTTAATTTTCATGCTACCATATACTGAGACGATTTTGAAAATAATAACTTTAAGAATTCATTGAACTTTAGAAAATATTTACGAGAATATAAATCAAATTTCATGATCATGTAAAGCTCTTACCATGCAAGTTGCTTTGATGACTGTGTCTGATTCAAAGTTAAACGCCTTTCCTGTCCTGGCTCAAGAAATAAAGTAGCATCCATGAGATCTCTCATTTTCGAGTTCCTTTGAGCCTCTTCTTGTTTTATGTTCCTCCACCCACCTTTGAAGTAACTGGTCAATATCTTTTGCAGCTATCTTCATCTTTTTCTCATACTCCAATATCAACCACCTCAAAACGGAACTGCATCAGCAGGGACGAATACACCTGCCAATTCGAAGAAATCTCTGATTGGCTTTGTGCCTTGATCATGGTCCTTACCTTGGTAGAATTCGTTCACTGACTTGCCTGCTACTAATCTTACTATAGTATTCAACCAATGTCATTGAACCATTGTTTCAAGTCAATTGTTCAGACCTTGCCGCTGAAACTGAGAGTTTCTTTACTGCTGATCTTATTTCTGAGTGTTCTCACATTTTTTGAACATTCTACCCGATGACTGGACAGGAGTTCGACAGTGACTATCTTACGCATCTCACGCCAGTATTGACCATAGGGCTGAAGCCTACAACGCAGTCATAAGCCATATGCTCTACAAAGATATTGTGAGGCCGGTTTAAGAATACCTCTATCATTGGTGCCTCCAAAACATTCTTTTGCAGCCTCTACTGTGCTTATAACAACAGCTTTTTGGACCCCAAGCTTAATCATGACTATTGGGCCATACTGGTCTGCTAATTTTCCAAAGGCTATGTGAGGAGGCCTTCAGAAGATGTAGATGGCCAATGAGAGCATGAATTAGATGGTGATGGGGGTGTGGTTTGCTGTTAGTATCGCTTTCTTCTTCCACAGCAGTAGGCAGTATAGAGAAGTACTACAGGGCTAGCAGGTTGTAGCCAGTGTCACATAATTTGACATGGTTCGTGAACTGAAAAACTTGATTCTCAAAGATTGAAGGAAATTTAAATTAATTCGGATATCGAAATTAAAGGTGTATTTTGTTGAACAAGAGAAAGAAAGGAGCACAGTGAGGAAGAAGAAAATGGGATTAATGAAACAAAATTTTAATCCTCAAAGATTAATCCTTCTTCAGAGGGTGAAATCCCACACATGCAACTAGATGCAAATTCTTGTTGGCTGCTCTTTCTTAAAATTTTAATTTTGTGCACGGCGTTTCGCAAGTGGATGATAGTTACGTATTTAATTTTGAAAGGTTGACTTTTCAGCTTTCAACTTTCTTATTTTATTTTTAAATCAAGGATTTTTCCTCAGGTATCCTGAGGTTTTGCTTAATTCTTCAGGTACCCCGATTATTAAAATGTCTCAGGTATCCTCGAGGTTAGACAAAATAGCTCAATGACCCTTATATGGATGGTAAACTAACGCCGTTAGGTTTTTAACCCCTAATTAAACTATATTACATCTAATTTACTCATTAACTCCTAATAACCATATTTAAGTTAATTAAACCCTATTATCACCTATTATCACACTATTTCACCCCCAAAATCATTACCAAACACCACCCCTCTTCATCTTCAATGTACGATTACCAGATCAAAATCCCCCCTATTATCACACTATTCACCCCCAAAATCATACCAAACACCACCCCTCTTCATTCTTCAATGTGACGATTACCGAGATCCAATCCCCCCCCCCCCAAAATCGCCTCTTACCACTGTAGCAGCCATCGCCATCCCCTCTCATCATCACAGCCTCACAACTACATCCATCACCCCCGCTCAGCTCCATCATCACCACCCCYTCTCACCACCGCACCTCACAATCGCGCCCAACACCACCACCCCTTCACCACAACCATAGGCACAGTGTTGCATGCGAATTTTYTGGAGAAGCTTTCTTCTCTCTCCTACATCTCCTCCAATATTCCTTCCTCTCACTCCTTTAATGTCAGAAAATTTCACGATAATCTCGGTGTTTTGTTTGATTTTTGTTACTCACGATCTAATTACTCCATTATTTTGATTACTCACAATCTTCCTTCTTCTCGCTGTTCTTGCTTACTTGCGATCTGATTACTCCAAAATAGCGTCAAATCTTGGTGTTTTGTTTGATTTTGGTTTTATTGAGTTTGATTTCGGTTTCAATCTGGTTTTTCTGAATGTGGGTTTGATTTTGGTTTTGTTTTCTGAGTGTTGTCTGGCAGTGGTGTTTGTGGTGGCGACACAGTGGCGGCGGAGACGACGGTCTGATTGTAATGGTGATGGTTTGATTGTAATGGTGATGGTCTGATTTAAATTCTAGGTTTTGAATAATTTTCTGGTTATTTTTTGTGTTTTTCGTGGGTTGTGAATTGAAGATTAGTGAAGATGGGAGGTTGAAGATGAGTATGGAGGTTGAAGATGGGTGATTAATGGAGGAGAAAGTTATATTAGGGATAATAGACTAACGGTGTTAGAGATTTTAACGGAAATTGTCTCATTAAGGGTATTTCAGCTAATATCTCAAAGGTGAAGGGTACCTAAGACATTTCTAAAAACTCGGGGGTACATGAGGAATTAAGCAAAACCTCAGGGGTACCTGAGGAAAAATCCCTTAAATCAAAGAGTGAGTATTTGAACAGTTTGTAACTTTGTTGTACCGTTCCGGTAAAAAATAAAAAAAAAAAAAAAAAATCTGTTTTACTGTTATTGCTAATTTGCTATTCAACTTCAGGATGTCGTTCTTGTTGAGCAGCAATGAAAGTGTCCAGATCAGGGTCCCTGCTGTTGTGTCCGCTGCCGCAAAAATCATATTCTGTCAATTGAAGTTTTGATGCAAAGGCGGACCCAAAGGGATACAGCTAGTTGATGCAATATCGAACATCCTCGAAAACGGAAGTGCATCAGCAGGTACCAATGCAGCGGCAAGTTGAAAGCAATCTACAATTGCCTTTGCACATTGGTCATATTCTGCGTCTTGGTAGAAATCCTTCAAGGATTTGCCAGCAACTAATCTTACAATAGTGTTCACGCTAATGTCACTAAACCATTGTGTAATATCAGTTTCTGCAGACCCTTCAGCTGATATTTACAGCAAGACTGATCTTATTTCTGAAATCATGACATTTTTTAACATCTCTACCCGGTGATTCTACAGGAATCACAGGAGTTCCACAGTGACAGTCTTACGCATCTCACGCCAGTACTGTCCATACGGACTGAAGCCAAAGATTGCAGAGTYGTAAGTCAGATGCTCCTCAAAGATTCTTAGAGGCTGGTTTACAAACACCAAATCATTGGTGCCTGCTAAGCATTTCTAAGCCATTTCTGCTGTGCTAACAACCAAGGCTCGGCAAATCCCAAGCTTAAACATGAAGATTGGGCCGTACTGATCGGCTATGTTTTGTGAAAGGAAGGCCTTTGAGAAGATGTAGATGGCCGATAATCGGTCATGTATTAGATGGTAAGGGACTAAAGGGAGGTTGTTTTTCTCTAGTATCAGCCTTGTTGTTCCATTGTAGTAGGCAGTAGAGGAACAAAAACAAGGCTAAGAAGCTAATAGCTCCTGTTGAATGGGTATATGAAACTCCATTTAGATTTACCGGTTTTCGCAGTAAGATATGAAAAGATGAGTGGGCGTTGAGTCTTTGACCAAGTGATGCTGAACATAATCAGACAAATTTGCCTTCTTAAAAGTGGCGAGTAATAATTTAGAGTTCAGTTAAATGTAAAAATACATCTACTTATTAATAATTGAAAATTGTCTTAATGAGTCTTATTAAACTAACCACATCTATTTATACATCTAAGAATCGCACTATGTTCATACAACTTTTGACTTAATGATTGTTGTTAAACTAACCGCATTTATTTATACATCTAACAGGTTATAAACTTATAATGTGTACATCTAAGTATCTAACAGCTAGTATCATGTATGTGTACACCCAATGACCCAAGAGTCTGGCAAATGAATTTCACATCCAAGAATTCCCTTTATGAGAATTAGTTTCATTTTGCATTTAATTATATGTAGAACAATAAAAATAAATAAATAATTTTTTTTTTTAAAAAATGGAATAAAAGGAATAAAGGGAAAGAGAGGGGAACAATTTATGTTTGGTAAAAAGTTGGGAGGAAGGGATCCGTTTTTTTTTTTGTTGATAAATAAGTTCCAAATTTAAAGGGGCAATGATGAATACAAGTACTAATGTAATGGGTATTATTAATTATGATTTGCTGGATTATTGATATATATGATAGCTAGAGTATTATAGTGTAAGATGATATACGAGGTAGCGAAAAACACAAGTAAATCATTTAAATGAGATGGTAAGTTGTAAAAATCATTAAATTACAATTGAGGAGAAGGGTTCAAATTTTTAGTAATTGTAATTTTCAATGCGAAATAGGAACATAAGAAATAATAACACCTGGCATACCAAGTTATCATTTCGAAATGAGACGACATGTGGCCGGATGTGTTTTAATAATAATAATAATATAATAATAATAATAATATAATAATAATAAGAATATATATATGGACTTATTAAAATAAGACATAAGTAGGTACATCGGATACACAATAAATTTACTGTACATCATATTATAGTGACCTTTTTGATTAATATAATAACTTTTTATCAATTATAGTTGACCCTTAATTTTTATCACTATATTGATGTAAAGTGAAATGGGTCACTATAATTGATATAAATGGTCACTATATTGATATGAAGAGTCACTATATGCTGATCCACAATAAATTTATGTGCTTTGATGCATACAATACTTCTGTTAATAAATAATAATTATATTTGAATAAAAATAAAATTTCATGTTATATTAATAACTTATACAGAGTACAATGTTTATTTAAATATATTATTATGGAGTAACCATTTAATGCCAAAATAATCAATTATTATTTTAGAAAGCCTAATGTTTATCAAATATATACTTTGTGATTAGTCCAAATAAGAATGGGCCAGATTTCTTCAAATTTTAGGCCAATCCAAAGCAAAGCCCAAGGCCATTGGGTTCATGTAAATCCATAAACAAAATCGTTATAATTGTTATGTTCATATAGTTAGAAAATACCTGTCATATAATCTTGATAAAATACTTATTGTATACGTAAGGCTTTCTTCCAAGACCCAAGACCCATTTAGGCTCAAATTCCAAAATTGTCCACTGTCCGATCCTAGCAAACTACGGAGGTCTATAAATTATCCCCATTTTTTCCAAAAGGACACATACCATTTACTCACATCAATCACTAACCCAAACTTACTCTAAATACTCTCTACTTATTGCCTTGCTTTTTGTCATACTTTACTCTCTCACCTCATTCACACTCTAACATTGAGCGCCGGAGGGCATAATTCTTAGGATTCCTAGCCTTCTTGCAGGTGTCAGGAGCTTGTTTTGTTGAATTGGAGACTTGAATTGGAAGACACTTTAGACTTGGATTTTGGACCCATTTACCTTAGTTGGCACAATTCACTCATACCGACTCAAGAGGAAGTCATCCACCGATACCTACAAGTAAGTGTTTGCCTCTCCCAACGGGCTGAAACATTGGCGCCGTCTTGGGAACCAGACAATTCAAGATGTGTGAGTGAAGGTTCTACATCCAACACACAACATGGTCATCAAGACCATAGCAAAATTGATCAACTCTTTCATGACTGACGTCTCTCTTCCTATCTCCGGAGGGGGGGGGGGAAAAAGAGGAGTTATTGCTTCTCCACTACTAACAGGAAAAGATGTTGACTGGGAGACAACGAATTTGTGACGGTTGGACAACTTGGCTAGTTTAATGAAGGACCTTTCTAGTATGGTGGACTTGGGTCAAGTCCTTGTTAAGGGAAGAGAAGGCGCAGCATGAACAGACCGAGTGAGGCACGTGAGCAAAGCCGTTGCCCAGGCTAAACAAACATATGAAGAGAAGAACTGAGGAAAGTTAGAGGCAGAGTTTTAAGACTCCGCAAGCCCCTAAGTTTAAACTACCACCACCTGAAGTGTCTCCCATAAGGAAGAACCCGAAAGAAAGAGGTAATTCAAGTGTTGAACGACTCCGAAGAGACATCACATCTCAAGTTGCTTACAAAGTTTGACGAACTAAAGACGAGAAAGTATCAAGATACTCCTAAGTTTGCCCCACAAAGACCACCTCCTATTCGACCTCTTCAGGTGAATACGGAGAAGAGATTCATCAATCTCGGAACCCCTCCTCCCACTCCTCTTCAGGATGTGAGAGGAGTCATAGAAGACAAGAAAGCCAAGAATAGAGATCTCAGAGAAACGATCAAGGATAGACAAATGAAGAAGATTGATGCTAGGTCCATATTGAATGATCGAAGAGGGATTTCTGAGTTTGGGAATGGAGAAGAGGCTTTTTCCTTCTCTGCTTCGACATCAAGCATGCGTGATCCCACTCTCTCCTTGGGGGGCTCTCATCACCTTTCTCAAGGTACCCAAGGGAGAAAAGGCAATGATTTGATAACTGCAATGCCAGACAAGTCCCAGTATGACATCTAAGGCAATGTCCTTCCTCAAGGGGAACCTGACTTGGAAGAACGAATCAGAACCCTCTCCATCTCTCAGCACTCTCCTTTTTCCGCTGCAATACTCTCCGCTCCCATGCAGAAGGTTAAACTACCCACCATTGAACCCTTCGACGGCAAAGGTGATCCAGATGATCACCTTTCCACCTACAAGCATTTGATGCTCACCCAACCTGTTGACGACGCCACTTGGTGTCGTTATTTCCCTGTTACTCTTAAGGGAATAGCTCATAAGTGGTTTAATGGTCTTCCTCCCAATTYTATCAACAACTTTAGCCAATTGGCTGTGATATTTTCACATCATTTCATGGCCAGCCGAAGAGAGAAGAAATATAGCATTCACCTGGAAAAGGTTGAGCAAGGAGCGGGAGAGTCCTTGAGAAGTTATGTCAAACGCTTCAATTATGAGTCCCTCCAAATTGAAGGTTTGTCGGATGATGTAGCATTCAATAGTTTCATTCAAGGCTTGCACAGGGACAACAAGTTCCATTTTGATCTTCTCAAGAGAGGATGTCGCACTCTTACTCAAGCGCTCCAAGAGGCTGAGTTATGGATTAATGTAGAAGAATTGTGCAATGCAATAAACAAAAAAGAGAAGGACAAGGATGTTGGTTCATCGAGAAGAGGTGATCGCAATGATCATTCAGGTTCATACAGTGGACACAAAGGTCTGGAACCTAATCTATTGATGAGAAGTCGGA
>SNQN01005639.1:25761-43155 GCA_008642245.1 Bassia scoparia | reverse complement strand
TTAGAGTAGGAACCTTGAGAGCAAAGAGTGATATATGGGGTGAAGCATTGCAAGATTTGAGGGTTTTTGATAGAGTTCAAATTGACGGTCTGTTTTAGAAACATCATTTGATCATGGAAACAGTGATGTTTTTCATTAGCGGTTATCTCATACTTGGGTAGGACTAATCTTTATGGTCGATATAATGAATGAGCATGACCACTTTATCTTGACGTTTGGTGAAGAGGAGACGAAATTCAAAGTTTCGTAGTCGGTTGGGGACGACTAGAGAGACGTAAATCGTTTTAGCGACCTATGTGAGTTTAGTGAGCCTTCTTTTCGCGTGGTGTGTAGTGGTCAGTGTGTATGTAATTGTCGAATAGGTTGGGTGTTATTAATCTGTAAGCGTTTGTGACAGGATGCGGTTAAGATTTGTTGTTGATCTTTAAGAGCGTCAGTTTATTTGTGAGTTGCCGGTTTGTGTTGCGGTAATGCAAGCTCTAATAATGTCATTTTTTTTTCCAGAAAAAAAGAATGTGATTTTTACGGAAGTTTATTGTGAGGGAGTAGATTTGTACAATAGGAAATACATGTAATGGCAATGTGTTGGATACTGGTGTTGGAAGTCTCTTTGGTAGGGGGCGGTGAGAAAGATTTCTGAAAATCTTGAGCTTGTGAAGAGAAAATGTTGTCTGCGGAATTTTTTAGTGCTGGGTATGTAAAATTTTCAACAGTGGGTGTGTTTTTTAATGGTGTGAGTTTGAAATTTGTCTTTGTGTTTGGTGGTAGGGTATAAAAAGTTCTAGAATTCTGCAAAAGAGTGGTTTGTTTTTGCGTGGTATCTTTACTAGTGTTTTTGTTGGCGATGAGTGTGTAAAGTTCCAAAACCTCGAGTGTGTGGATGTCATGAATGGAGGTATAATTTTCTTATGTTGTGACAGGTGTGTATAATAGTTCTATAGAACTCGTCTCGGAAAGAGGTTGTGTGTGTAGGAAGATTGGCTTGCGAGAAGATTCAATAGACTCCGCAAGTATGTGTGCTTATGCGGAGATTTTCTGGATGGTTGGAGAAATTAAAACCCGAGTGTTAATTGCGTTAGTGCGGTCTGTCTGGTGCGGGAGAAAATTAAACAAAAGAGTGTTATTGCGCCGGAACTTTGTGCGCGGGAAAGATTTTAAAGAGTCGCAAAATGATGTGTATAGAGGTGGGAATTTTTGGATGCGTGGACAATTCTCTATAAAGCGAAGTGAGATTGATATGTTGTGAGGTTTTAGGTGCGGGAGTAAAATATACACAAATCTCTAGCTGTGGTAAAGTGGGATTGTTGTGCTTTAGTGTAAACAACTAAGTTATCAGCGCAAATGTCATATAGGAGTGGGTAAGGGGCACATTACAGTATAGATAAGTATGGTGAACATAGCTCGTTGTAGAGGTGGTAGCACTAGATGTGTAATCGATGGTTGTGTGGGATTAATTGTAGTGATTGCATGATGCATGATTGATTGTTAATGTGATTGACCATGATGATTGCTATTTTATAGAGTGTTTACAATTGACTATTGTGGATAGATTTTTTATATCCTTTAGATTCTTTTATAGTATACGAAGTGAGATCTATGACATGAAATGTATGGTATTGAATAATGGTTGAAATATGCTTGTATGAGTTTTTTGTGATGTGGCTGGGATGTGATGATAGACCTGTTGTCTATAGGTCCCACTAATTTTGTTTGAAGCAAGTTAGGATGTTGTTTCGTGATCGCAAGATGAGGCCTCACTTCATATTGGGTTTGGGTGTATGGGAATAGGTTTTAATTTTGTGTGTTTGTGATTGATATGATAAGGTTTTGGTTTTTTAGAGTGTGTGGATTGAGAGCCCAGCTTGTATCGTGATAGTCTTTCTGTGAGGAGAAAGTGGTTGTTTGGATATCGTTAATGTTTGAAAGGCCTCAGTGATATTTTGCTTTGGAGGTGATCGATGGTTTTGTGCTTTTGCACAATGTGTTTTGTGGTGGTATATGAGATAAGGGATTGAGGTATCGAGGAGTTTAGTGAATGATTTATTTGATATTGTCAAATCTGGTGTACATTCTGACTGTAATGTTGTCTGTGCGTGATGGTGAGAGAGAATGAGAGAAAAGTGCTATCATCTGGCGAATGTCGCTTAGGGGTGAAGAGAGGAATTGCATGGATGGTGAGTTCTTTACAACTGAGAGTGTTAGTGAAACGGAGAGTGGATGGAGAGCGCTGTTAGTGTTTTGGAGTTAATATGAAATTAGGCTAAAGGTCAAGAAAAAAGACATGGGTTTAAAACATATGTGTATCCGTAAGGGTTATATGGTAAAATTGGATTGAAAATCTTGTAATTTGTGAAGTGTTTGTGTTGGAGTGATTGTAAGGTAAGCCTTAGCTCGAGTCTATAGTAGCGGACTGTGTGCTCAAAATTATCGTTAGATGGAATATTTGGTGCTGAGTAGCATTTGATTAGAAAATGTGAATCATATACAATTAAGTGATGTGGGAAGTCTACGTGATATGAGTTATTTGACGCCTTTATGTGGTCGAGAATTGAGAAGTGAGGCTTTCGCACTAAGTATCCTTGCGTAATCAGACACGTTTCGTATGATATTGATATTGATGGGATATTCATGGTACAATGTGTATTGTGCGAGAGGGTCTTTTTGGGATGATATTTTATGATCTGTGTTGGCTATAGATGTTTTGAGGTTTGAAAGTGCCGAGGAATTACGTTTGTGAATAGTGAACCCACTTGGTGTGCAGTTCGCTCTGTGTTTTAGGAACTTTTGACTTGTTGGATTTGGACTTATGGGGCTGTGAGCTTGTGGGTTTTTGCGTTGGATTTTGACATTGATTTGATTTTGTGATAGACTTGGTGTATATGTGGTCATTAGGTTTTGATTGTTTTTGTCTTTTTTTTCATTTTTAATTGCACCGATTCTCATTGTTTATTTTTCTCATTTTTGTTTTACTTCACTTGCGGTATAAATGTTGTGTCTTTTGTTTGTACGGCACCGTATGTTATTCGAGTGATGGAGTTAAATGGTCAGATGTGGAGTGTGTAATGAAAAGAACTGAGTTATAGTGGGCATAAAAGATAGTGTTGTTATTGGTTCAAGTGTCGGGTTTATCTAGGGTACTTATTGTTTGATGTGAATTTTAGTGACTTTGATGAAGTAGATTATTTTATATGGAGCTTGTTGAATAGAAATGCTCGCGATCTTGGTATGTATTTAAGTGAGTGTTCTATTTAAGTGTTTTATTTCGATTTCATTAATATGTAGAATTTGGAAATATTGTATGAAGATGGAGGAGAGATATAATTGAAAAATAAAATGTTTTTAATGTAATTAGATTTATAAAAAATTATTATTAGATAATGAGGCTAATTTGCTTGATTTTTTTACTATAGCTTAGAGTTGTACTTTGAATGCGAAATGGTGAAAGAGGAGTGATAGCGATGTTCTAGGGAAGGGACTATGTTCTCGGATTCTGAAGCCGTAAATGTCTAAAATTCCTCTTGTTCATGTGCAATATTTTGTAAGAATGGATACATCGCTCATATGTCCTAGTTTTGCCTAATTGTAGAATGTTATTGGTTTGGCGATAAGTGGTAGGGCTCGATACTATCAAGATGAGTTGTTTGATTTTTGTATTAATCTGGGTGAGGTTAGAAATGAATGGTTTGATTTATTTGAGATAACTCTTAATATCAGTATTCAGGAGTCGCAGATAGTCTGTGGCTGGAACTCCTCTCTATTCTGTAGATCAATTATGGGTAAGTTGAATGAATAACCGTATGATTCTTGTACTGAGCTTTTAGATTTCAAGCTCTTTAGGAAGGAGTTTGGGTCTTGTGTTCCTATTGCTATGCATCTTAGGTATATTTCTTATAGCTCTGGATATAAGTGGGATGGGATAACGTTGAGGATGTTGTTTGACAATTTGGGCTTATGTTCTTTCTATATGGATGAAGGTGTGGAACGATTTCTGTACATACTTGGTACTTAATCAGAGAATTAGTGAGTAAAGCATTAGGAAGAGTATAGAGTGCGGAGTCATTTTTTAATAAACGGCGTTCCATAGGTGGTCTTCAACAGTACTGATTTTTATGGAAATTTGTTAATGGTTTAATCGGTGGGACGATTGTGGAGAATGCGGTTATGTGTTTGTTTTCAGTTGAGAAATCCTTCTGTCGTGTTAATGTTGATTTGATATAGTGTTTGTTGGGAGTCGTATGATAGGAAGGTTGGTTTGGTAGATAGGAGTGTGAGGTCTTAATGGTCTTTGTTGGATTGTGGTAGTTTTAACTTAGTTGTCCAGCATAGTGGATTGTGTCTTCGAAGGTGATGCATACCTTTGAATCATTCGTTATTCAAGATATTGAACTTATGTACGTGAGAGTTTAGCAGCTTTTGGGTTGTTTGTCATTGTTGGTGTAGGGCCATTTGTGGTGTTAAGGCTAGTTGGCTAGGTGGTTGGTGAATTGTGTACTTATCTGTGATTTGGAGCTGATAGGGCGTCAAACTCTTACGGGTCGAAGTCCATGGTGTAGGGTATTGAGACAAGTTCACCACATGTTATAAATAAAGTGAATTTACTCGATATTATGTGTGTAGTACTCTACATCTTGGTTATATTGACTTCTATGTGGTGACGTTGCTTTGGTAATTGTATAGTCCTAATTTGCATTGTCAATACTACTTGATCTTAGTATGCGGAAGGGTTTGCGCTCTGGTTTGATGATGGTCTGCTATTTTTCGTTTTTTGTTCTCTTTGTTTTTTTATATCATTGTTTTACTGACTTACTTTTATATGTATTTGGAAAGAGTATTGTTGATTTTTATTTTTACTTTGATAGTAAATCGGGATGTGTCATATTTATATAATGTGTATTGATGCTGTGATATAGGAGTATGTTGACAGGCTTTGTTGCTTTCAACGGATAAGGCTGTGAGGTCTCGTAGGTTGTTAATAGAAGGATTTGGTTGTCTATGTAGTTAGTGTATTAAGTTTATCTAGCCCTTATATGAGCGTCAACTGTGTAAGACTTGATAGTTCGTTTTAAGGATTACATGATTGGTATTAAGGGGTGAAGTTTTGGATAGGAAAGTTCCTGTGTGATGTACTAAGGTAAAGATTATAAGGTGGGATAGGTCAATCTAATAGTGGCTATGGGCTATAATGTAGATTGGTGCATTGAGATTGGTGAACTAAATAGGATGACTCTATGGGCTCTAAGATGAAATGTTGTGCTTGATCGATTGATTGTTTTTAGAGACCAATGTTGGAGGATAATACGCAGTAGATGGTAAGATGTAGCTCCATACAGGTGGCTGGACATTATTAGGAGTACATGATGAATAAGCTCACTAGCTCAGGGTCAGTCACAAGATGTGTGACAATGGGTATGGAGTATAGAGATGGGTACTAATTATTCCCTTCGAGTGGTAAGAAAAAATTGATGTATGTCGTCGAGTATATTATACTGACGCTGTATATTGATGCGGCATGTCGTTAATCACTGCCACACACGCGCATGGTAGAGTGAGTGATGAGGAGGATTTTGCTTTTAGGCTATGCGATGCTCCAGAGTACTAAGTACATAAACCAATACTAGTTAGTTGTCAACCCCTTAAGGTGGTCTTCGAGCATTGTGGGTGGTTAGATAACTGCATATTTGATGACCAAGGGATGCTAAGGAAGGCGTGTCGCGTTTTTGCTTAGGCTAGCAGGGTCATCATTTAAAATCATAATAGGCTAGATAAATCGTCGATGTGATAATGGAATTATGATACCTTTTTCATAGTTCGTTCATATCCTAAGGTGATGTATCCGCAGAGTCGCCAAATTGTAGATTTTGTGTGATTATTTTTCTTTAAGTTTTGTCAGGGTATTCTTAGCCGTGTGGGCGTGGCACTTTGTCTCTTTGTGTTCATGTCTAGCATGTGTGAGATGTTCGTGTGTGTTGTAGGGTCTTGATGTTGCTGACGAATTCTTTGCTACATTGGCGAGAGATTGCTGTATGGGTTTTGGGAGTATGGAGTTTTTTTTGAGTAAGTGGTGTGTATTGTAGAGAGTTTGGCACAGAGTTTTGAATTCCAATTTGCTTATATTTTTGATCATCTGATTGTGTGGCGCAGTCCTTTTTATTATATAGGTTACATCTAACCAAGGATGTGGCCGAGGATACGATATGAGGTTAAGCTATATAGATAATTGTGTGCTTGCACAGAATAGATCGATGCTATACTCAGATTGTGGGTTCGGGG
This sequence comes from Bassia scoparia, assembly GCA_008642245.1. Lineage (NCBI taxonomy): Eukaryota > Viridiplantae > Streptophyta > Magnoliopsida > Caryophyllales > Amaranthaceae > Bassia > Bassia scoparia. The sequence goes on along the minus strand of SNQN01005639.1, from coordinate 36,885 downwards.
ACTGGTACGGATTGATTTTAACCAATCCGCAGGGCATTCGATAACAGTGCAATCTAACTATTCGGGTGATAATCTTTATGTAGTGTTATTTTACATTATTGGATGCAAGCAATTACATATTCAAAAACTTATTAGTCGCACATCCCTAAAGTTATCTACATCAGACATATGGGTTTCTGATTATGACAAACAATACTGCCTAGATAATTTGTGATCACTTGATATTAGTCAGATTTAAAAGAGGCTGCTAAAAGCGGTTGACATGTATAATCTGATTTTGAAAGTGATTCAAATAATTTCGGTCTTATTACAAGAGCATACGAAATGCAATAATAGCAACCATTATACAAATAATGATTATACAATAATATGCATATCCTTCGCTGATTGTCGTGTATGTGAAAAACAATTGTTTAGAAAATAATAAATATAATGATTAGCGCTTTGATAGAATCGCTAACAATATAACAAACATGTTAGTATTGAATGAGTGAGCAGGAATCTCGTTAAAGCTTGCTATCCAAAATGCAAAGAGACGTTAGTTATGCAATGAAAGTAGTTAATAACAAGATAGAAACTATTGAAAACAGTAAAACAAAGGTGTGGAAACGTCTACTATTTAAGAAGCGAATAACGAAGTCCGTTTTCTACTTTTTATTATTTTGAAATGGGAAGTACTCGAAATAGTTATTAATAAGTTAGAAAGAACCGAAAATGATGTTTGGTGAATAACCTCAAGTTATTAACTGTTGATTTCGCTTCGGCTGTGATTTGATTTAATACAGACGTATTTCGAATCGTTTTGTGTTTTATGTGAGAGAGTATGAGTGAAGAGCAGAGAGTATGTGAGCCTTCATCATACGTAGCCCGTGTATCTTCTTTAAAACTCAAGAGGCAAGGCCGTATTTTATTAGGGGACAACGAAGGCCAAAGTGGTCATATATACGCTCATGGTGAGGTGCTATACGCTCATGGTGAGCGTAAATCGGGCTCTATGGTGGTCGTATATAACGCTCACTAGGGAGCGCTTATATACCTCAAGCTGGTGGAGCGTATATTTATCGCTATAGGGTGAGCGTTATATACGCTTCATGGGGATGGTATATCCGTCTCCTTTAGAAGCTATTATACTTCAGTTGATTTTGCCTTATTTCCGAAGATTTTTTTTATTTCTGCAGATTATCGGTGATTAGACATCCTCCTCAAGAAATACGATTCTAGGGAGTTATAGCGGGATTTCGAAATTCCGTATAAGTTGTTTGGTATTCTTCGTATTTTCTGCGTATTCTAGGTTTTGATATGTAAATATTGCAAAATTCATAGAATCGTAGAAAAATCATGAAAATAATGTGAAAAATAATTCTAAAAATACTTGTGAAATCAAGAAAAATTTAAGAAAAATGTCAATGAAAGTGAAAATCATGAAATCTACATATAATTTATTTGAAAATGCTAAACCAAATAGAAAATCTACAGATAAAAGAAAATACTGTTTTGGCCTCTTAATTTGCACTTCGGCACATGATTATATGATTAGCCTTAGATCTTTCTACTTTCGTATAGCTTTCAGTCTATAATGTAAGTTAAAATGCTGTGGTTGAACAAATCGATCATGAAACGTGATATTGTTTCAATCATCGTTTAATTCATTTGGGGAGACACATTAGGTGTCTACAATCGACAAAGGGTTCATGTACAGTATCATCCACTAACATAGCGAGTCACGTTATCATCATGTAGGGGCTAATCATTGCCAAAGATTGCACACACATGCTTCTTTCTACAACTCGCAAAGGAGCTTTCATATAGATAGCATGTTGGGGGCATGATCCAAATTTAAACAGGAAGGTCCATCTTTGCATTGATTTTAAAAATTACATTATCATGTATTTGCTTTCCTTGACAAGTGTTTAATAAAGTCGATTGTTAGTGTCAGACACTAGGCGTTTAAGTTCGACTTGATTATAAGTCCATATCAAAGTCAAAGCACAAAGTTGATAAGAATAAGTCAGGCAACATGTGCATATAGTTGCATGTGCCTTTAGTAAGTCATAAAAGCAAATACAAAGTCGAACAAGTACACTCAAGAACAAAGTCTAATAAGTATAATCGTCACAATGCAAAGTAATGGTTCTAACTGCCAAAATGGTCACATTTAGCAAACTTATTTCTTCTTCTATTTTGGTCTTTTTTATTTCGGCATCATTTCATTAGCCTTTTTTGGTTTTTTTCACTTTGTATAGTTTTGTGGAGTTTTTTTGGTTTTTAGTGTTTTTTCTTCAGCGTTTTTAGCTTACTTTCTTATTATTCTATTCTATTGCTCTATTTTAGCTTCATGGTTTATATTTTGAAAGTGATGTGTTAGTTACATTGGCGTGTTATAAATTACAAGGGTTGTGCTTTAAAGTGATGCTTTTTTTGTTTGTCCGTGAATCCTTTCTTAGAGTCATACTTTTTTACACTTTTTAATTTTCAAGTGAAAAATTTTGCATTTGGATGTAGACTCCGACATCTTTCCACGATATATTTATATGCTACATTCGAGCATAGCATTGCTGAAGTTATGGAATGTCGATTAGTCAAGAACGAAGCTACAAGCTTAGAGATGTGATCATGCCAGCCAGGTTTTAGGTCGGGCTATCTAAAATTAGGTTGTTTAATAGCTCGGGTCCAGCTGAGCATAAAGTTTGTATCAAATCGCAAAAAGTGCGGTCTTTAAGCGGTTTTAGGCTGGGCGCCAATCTTTAAAAAAATTCTCTAATTGATCGCAAAGCCCGGAAAAAAATGGAATTTCGGTTGAGTTGAAAGGCTCGTGAACAAAGACTGCTAATTTCAGCCTGAGGTGGTCTCGCCGGCTTACGTTGTCGGGCTCCTTTTGATCACATTATACACATGGGCCAGAAGCTCAGGGCAGCTACGCTAGCCCTCGGCTAGGTCGGGCGAGCTATGGTTCTCCTCACGCTTTTTCCTTTCTCTAAGTAGAAGAGTGGGGAGCCTGCGCCTACTTTTCTTTTTTCTTCGCCTCATGTATGGCAGTGGTTGATGCCGAGTTCGCGTCTTTCTGTTTCCATTTTCTTGCTTTTAAGTGAAGCAACGAGAAGCTCTCGCTTCAATTGCCCGCCTCTCTAGGGCCACGTAGCCTGTCTGACTGAGTTTTTGACTTGGTCTTTGTTGACTTGGGTGAGTACATTTAGGCATGTTATATTAGAATGAAAAACTTGTATATTAATCTCATAAACTTGTAATGAGTGTGATTTGAGTACGGATTGTGATGAACAGAGAATACAATAAGTGAGTATAATTTATTTTTGTTAGAATAATTTCTAATTTTTCTTTTAATTTCATCATCTTCTTCATTCATTGTTCTTAGTTTTAGGAGAGAGAGTTCAACTTGTTCTTCACAAATTTGCTTGTAGAATCTTCAACACTTAACATTATCATGCAATTTTTTATTAATTACATCCAATTTTTCAAGMTGAGTCTATTTGAAGCATTTGTTTTTAGTTTTGAGCAAGTTTAATTCATGTTCTTTGCCATTTTTCGTTTTTCCAAGTTTTGTGGGTTTTCTTTTTGAGTTTTAATTTTGATTTCTTTTGTGGATATATTAAATCTTGAGTGTTTGTGATCATTTTGATATACTTTTTGTTGATTTTMGTTGTGTTTTGAAATAGAAATTCAATACCTGATTTTTGCTTTAACTCTTGGGAATTCATGGCTTCTTTGTGGTTTTCTAGCTTTGAATTTGTTGCTTTGATGTTCTTAAACATGTTTCGTTAGTAGTCTCCTAGCCTACGTAGCTAGTGAGCCCAACTATTCTTGATTGATGCCGATATGATATATTAAACTAAATTTATTATCTTATTTTCCCTAAATCATGGCTTCTTSATCATGTTTTGTATTGGGTTTGACCACCCAAGGCTTGATGTGAGAGAGATTGCCTTAATTGAATCATTTCAAGGGATTAGAGGGTTGATTAGGGTTACTAGCTTACTTGTTCATGACTAGACCTTGATAGGATTAGAAGCAGACTTCAATTTGGTTTGGTTGGATGACTTGGGAGATGATTCCATCCACTTTCCTAAGTTAGAGTCACAAGTGCTTTAACAATGAATTGAGTAAATCCTTTTTTTTACATTGATCATATGTATGGTTGGGCAACCTAGTGACCCTAGGTGTTTTGTCCTTTGATTCTAAAACTTTAATTTCCATAGCTTACTACTAGTTTTAGTTATTTTCAATCCCTAACTTTGATATTACACCCCCAAATTATTTAATTCCAAACTCAAGCAATACTTTAGCCTTCTTTGGGTTRGACTCSGACATACTGAATATACCTAGCAATAGTTTGTTCGATTTATAAATTTTTGTTTGATCAGCGAGTCTTAAGGTAAATTCTAACGACCCTCTTGATTTCGCCGCGGTCAATGTCCACCTTTAAGTGTAATTTTGCAGGTACATATCCAGGGGAACTAGCCCCAAAGCAAAGCAAATCACGTCGTGACTAGCATCTCTCGGGTTAATAAAGTCAAGCTTRGTTTAATTTACAGTCCAGCATCTCACATCAGCAACGGGTCTAAGCATCTACAAACGCATTAGGCTCCTGGCCTACCAAACAAGGATTGGCTTCCTGAGCCAAGCGCCACATTCTGGGGGGCTAACCTCTAGACATCAACTAGCTCTTCCTAATAAACATTCAAAATATCAACGCATGCCTAGGAATCCTTATATCTTCTCAACATCAAAGCGCTAGACTACAAGGCGTCTTGCCATGCATAACTATACATTTCAGAAACACTCACATAGTATAATGGGTAGAGCAAAGTAAGGGTCAAAGTAAAGGCAAAACAGCAAAATTTGAATCTAAGAACCCCAGCGGAGGATTATAGTTCCAAGTTCGCAGTTTCAAAGGCACCATCCACCCATGATAACCTCAACAAAACAATATCATTATACGCGTTGTTGTTATATTGCAACGTTAAGGTCGAAATCTTCCTAGACGAGGCACGCTATAAATGAGTTGAGCAAGCAAAAAGAAAACAGAAGTCACATAAACAAAAATATTATACGCATCGTTTTTATACACAACAGTTAAACATCTTTTAAAACAAATTTTACTTAGACGGCGGACACAAAAAGGAGTTGAGGCCATGCATACAGCAGATCAAGTTAAGAGCGGAGTTAAAAAAAAATATGTTTACGGCGATTGTTGTTTATTCACATGTTAATCCCAGGATTTACCTGGACAGCAACACCAAAAAGGGTGTAAGACAATGGCAGCTTCTCCTGGACAGAATCACTGAAAAGGGGGTAATCTTGGAGCCGATACCAAAAGAGATTGGTTACTAAAGAATCTTCCTAGGCGGCGGCAAGAAAGGGATATGAGCTGGCAGCATTTCTCTTGTATAGAAGCCTGGGAAAAGGGTTCAAGCATACACATAATTTCTCATGAAGTCCTAGATGCCGGCACCGAAAGGAAGAAGCGGGCACAGATGCAACATAACCTTCCTAAGAACGGCCGGCCACCGAAAAAAAGCATTAGAGTAGAAACAGCCAAAAGCACACAGACAAAAATTCCCTGTATAGACAGGACTAAAAGCAAAAGCACATAAGAAAACTAGAAGACATAAGAAACATCATCAACATGAACTAATAGACAAAGAATCAAGCATCAACACCAAAGAAATCAAGCAACAGCACAATAGGTGCATGTAAAACTTAAACGAATTTGTTTTGCGAGACCTTCGTCTCTACAAACTTAGAAAAAAAGTAGGGCTTTCTATAAGATAACTAAATTGTCCCTAGCCCAAGAGGCTGATGATAAGACACACATTTGCCAACCATTGAATTAAGGAGCGCTAGGGCCCAACACACCCTTAAGGGCAAGTTTTCACTACATTGAGCCATTGTTTTAACACAAATAAGCACCCTTAAAATAGTTTTAATTTTCTAAATAATTTAATTGCGTCGTACGTCTTGTCTTCAAAGGAGAAAATCTTCTCATTTGTAATAAAAAATTTTAGATTCCGAATTTTTCTAGATTTTGGCAATTTTCGAAATTTTCAACAATTTAATTATCTTGCAATAATTAATTAATTATGAAAGCAATTCTGAATTCACCAAAATCATTACCAAAATGAAAAATATGGTTACATGTAATTTGTGTATATTTTTTCCATAATTTGTTTACGTTTGGAAAAAAAGTTATGATTCCCGAAGCATAACAAAGCGCCAATACGCAGGACGGAGGGTTCGAAAGCTTCCACGCGCCATGCTTGCTTTCCCCAAAGTGTCTAGGTGCATTTCCTAGCTTTTTAGTGTACGGTTTTGGACAATATTCACGGCGTTTTAATATTTTTTCCAAAATTATTTTATACGTTCTAAAGCTAATTTTAGGCAAGGTAAATCAAGCAAAATGGAGCAAGTATTTTGGGGTACTATTACGCCTAGCTTGCTTGCCTTCCAAGCTTATATTACATATAATTAAGCAACACGGTTCTTCTAAACAATTTCATGTCCTTAAGGAAAGCCTACGCTCGAATTCTCTCTTTTTTCTCACTTCCAAAAAATACTCTCAAACACATTCAAATTCTGCTTTCAATAACATTCAAAATACACAAATTATTTTCCATTTTCTCAAACATCAACACCAATTGAAAGGCTCTTTAAAGAGTTTTTTAAGGTCGATTCGGGTTATTAAAAGGCTACAGAGCGTTTTAAAGGTTCTGAAAGCAATCGTTTCTTAGATTAAAAGTGTCGTGTTGCAAGGTAAGTATAAGGCCAATGTCTCAACTTCTTAACACCCTTTTGCTGATGTTGTTAGAAATTTTGACTTTTCTATACCAAATAGCATCTGATTAACTTTGACATGAATTAAAATCCAACATTAGTAATCTTTTAATTCTGTCGAATCCATGCTATCGAATTCACAAGTGAGCAAACCATGCCACAAGGATTCTCACTTATGTCAAGTAGGGTAAACATTGTATAGAATTTATCAATTTGGATAAAAACTCTCTCTCTCTCTCTCTCTCTCTCTCTCTTCTCTCTCTCTCTCTCTCTCCTCACTCACTCCCTCTCTCTAGATTCTCTCTTTTCTTTCTACCCTGTGCTTTGGAAGCCATTACTTTTAGTGGGGGAAGCCCTAGGAAAGCTCGAGCTCGGGGTAGAAAGCCGAAGGAAGATTAATAACAAAAAAATAAAAATAAAAAAAAATGAGAAAGAATGTAATTGTTAATAAGAGGGAAGAGCACAATGGAGAGCTGAGAATTTCACTGGGAGAAGGCAACGGCAACTGGTTTGTGTCTTGTGAAGTTGCTTAAATCCAGCTTAAAGTTCAAGCAAGAGATATGAGCCTTTTCATATTCTAGGAGAATGGATAAGTTGGGAGTGAAAAAAAGGAGACCCCCTTCTAGTGTTCCCACGCTCATGGATGCTTCTCATTGCACATCCTCCCAAATTTTAGTTCTTTTTAGGTAATATACATTCATTTGAGATTGTTTTCATATATGAAATCTTCAATCATATGGTGATTTATTTGCTTCTTAGGTTATCTACCAACAAATACATAGTTGTGCTGTAAATTTCAAGAGAATATGAGTGTAAGAAACCCTTATACTATTGAATTCATCCACGCCMCTTTTTCCAATTGTTATGTTGGTTCCTTCAATTTGAAGGCCCACCTCTCTAACAATATTGCTGAGGCTCAAGGGAAGTAGACAACGATTATATATTTCAAGTGACCGTATATATTATGAAAATAGATTATAAGGTAATTTTAGGTTTTCAGTCATTTTAGGCAGCAGCGTACTAAGCTAATTGAGTCATTCCAACTAAATGCAGGGAAGACTAGAAAATGGGCAGGAAATCATTGTAAAAAAGCTTTCAAGTTGCTTATCTCAAGGCATTGTATATTTGTACTAACTCAATTTATCTAGTTTATTATGGTTGRAATGGGATACTGCAGGGCACGAATGTTTCAGAACTATTACGCGCAACTACTATGAAGGTGTTCATAGGATTACTGTYAGTATAATAGAAGGGGTTCTATTTTCTTATTTATAATGAATTTGACATGACTTTTGAGTTTTATGTTTTAGTGGATTAAGATGGTATAACCTTTATTTTAATAATCTGTCAACTCTAAAGATAAATTGAACATAACTTATTSCRAATTAGTTTTATAATATGATATGGAGTATAGAGTTTAAATAAAACATAAAAAGCTATTGACATGTTCAAATGGGAAATTTGACATCTGCATATACCCATTTTGTAGTGAGCTTTGGAAAAAAGTTTTCAATTACCTCTGTTGTATGGTTGCTCAGAATCTGCCATGTATGAGCAAGTAATAGTTGTATGGAAACTTCTAAAGGAGTTTTTACTATTAAATCCTGTTATAGATGAATAGTTAAGCCTTCTTATATGAATTTCAATCTTCCCCTTTCTTTGAAAAGTTTGTGGAAATAGGGAATCCCCTTTAAATATCAAATGTTATTCTGGAATATTGCTCATTCTATTCTTCCTGTGGCTGCCTCCCTTGCTCGTACCATTCCTAACTTCTCTTCTTTGTGTTCTAGGTYTTCCTCTTCAGAGGAATCTCACCTCCACCTTTTTAGGGATTGCACCATTTCTGGGATGCTTTGGATGAAAATTTTTGAACTTAAATTAAATAAATCTCCTATTGATATTCAATTATTCTTCTCTCTTGATTGGATTRCTTGGTTGGTTTATATTTTAAGTATAGGGGACTATTGGACTGAAATGTGTGGTGTTGTTTTTTGGCACTTGTGGTATTCTCAAAATAAAGGAGTGTTTGATTATCTTGTGTTGCATCCTAATTTTACTCTTAATAGATTTCTCAATGACTGGTATGCTTCTTTGGATATCTTGCAGGGTAAACAGGTTGCAAGTAAGAATACACTTGATCTCAATCATTGAGAATTCCATGATATCCAATTTGAAACTCGTCTCGTAAGTTAATATGTTCGTTACAATCACACTTAAATCGATTTTCCTTTTCATGTGTAGAAGAACAATTGTTGATGTTAAAGCATATACGTTGAGGGAGTATAACTTTATATAATCAATGGATTTCCAAAATGGTCGAACTAGCGACATACAACATTGACTCTTTAGCATGAACTGGTGCCGGGTTTTCTTTGTTACTAACTGGTTTGGTTCAAGAAGAACATCTTGAGTGGGGTTAACAGTTAATCAGGAACACTTCAGCCATAAAGTTGCCTTCAATTTTACATCTCGTTTCATTGTTATTTCATCAACTTTTCTGTCAGCCCTTGAGCATCCTTTATTTATTTAAGTAAGCTTCCTTAGAGACCTACTAAGTATTTTTGCCTTTCCAGAAGCAAGGCGAATCACAGTGGGTTTTTTTTTGTCGTATATATGTCCCAGCAGAATCAGAATCAGAGCTCTGCCTTTGGATTTCCTTCTCCAATGTTGTATTTAGTTGAATTTAATCATGTAGTTTGACTGATTAGTATCAATACATTTTTTTTGATAGTGCTATAATTTGTTTTCCATGGAATAATAGTACAATATCTATTATGAGAATGGAAATAAGTGTTTTAAGAGCGCACAATCCGCGGTTGTTTGGCTTAGTTTGTGAATAACCTATTATCCTATGATACCGACATGATAAATATATATCTCTATTGTTGATCAGAAATTGATATTGATTTGATATATTACCTTCATTAACACACCATTAACTACTATGTAAGTGTAGTAAATTTATTTAATAATTATCATTTTTATTATATATGCTTTCTGTGTTAACACATGCGTGCCGGTAACAAGTGGTTAAGTATATCTTAAAAATTTTCCCATCACACCATCATCTACAATAAATCTTAAGTATGTTATGAATCTGATTGGTGGAACGATATGTGTGTTTTATGTATGTCATACTTATTAGTATGATGTATGTATGTATGCTATGTTAATGTGTATGTATGTATTATGTATGCTAATGTAGTGTATGTATGTAATGTAATAGTATGTAATGTCATGTATGTATGTATGTATGTATGTATGTATGATATATGAATCATATGATATGTATGTATGTATGTATGTATGTATGTATGTATGAATATGTAAATGTACTATGTATGTATGTAATGTAATGTATGTATGTTTGTAGATGATATGCTATGTGATGTATGATATGCATAGCATGCAATGATCATGCATGTATGTAATGTATGTTTGTATGTATGCAATGTTCGCTAATTGGATTATGGGTATAATATTTATCAAAAGAAGTGTTTTTATATAAGTTTAATTAAAGTAATCAATCTTGTTGTGGTCTTTCACAGTGTTCCCACCTTTAGTAATCAAATATAATCACCTATAAACTCCATATTTCAAAAATTGGTCCAAATAAATTGGTTACACTTGGTGAACTGTCAAAATAGTGCTTACATCCTAACTCCCCAAAAATAAAATAAGAATGAAGTTCTTTTTCACATTACTCAAATTATTGCTAAAATTATCATAAAGGGCTGGGCATGGGACGCATTGACTTGTGGGTGGTACGAGCATAGCTCGGAGTTAGCATGACCAACATAGAGCCCACTTACAATTTGGACCTAATATGAGTGTTCGTGAGATGGACCCAGGAGGTCATCATGAACAAATATTTGAAAAAAACCACTTGACATGAGCCCACCATTTAGGCCACATATGTGCGCATGTAGTTGGCCTACAGGGTCAGCCTTTGATCAGCCCATAGATGGTCCGTAGAGATATTAAAATTCAATGTAAACAAAGTATCAATAGGAATAAATATGCATAATAAAGAGTAAGCAGTAACACTTAAATCTCATATACTAAACACGTAATATTTAACAATAGTTAAATTTCTTATAATTGGTTTTGCAAGACCACACTAATTAACTTAATTGTAAGAATACCAAACAAATAGGTCCATTGCACAATTGCATTGTGCATTGCTATCGAAATATTTAATCTTACTGTACTCCAACTACATATATGAAAGATTATGACATATCGAAGAAGCTATAAAAATAATGCTTTTTTTTTATGGCCATAAACATGCCAATGATTTGCAAACTATTAGTTCATAGGACGGCCACTGGTTTGGAA
>SNQN01005639.1:0-25736 GCA_008642245.1 Bassia scoparia | reverse complement strand
CTTACTGCCCCTTCTTACGCCCATGGTGTCCCCCTTTCTATCCCTATTTTAGGTTGTGCAACTCGATGTTGTTGATGCTTTAAGTTGGGTGGGGAAGATTATATAGCTTCTAGAGGATGGTGTCTTGCGTGACTTCGGTGTATGGTAATGATCTTGGGGTTTGCCATTCATATGAAAAGCTACTCGATGCTGCAATTGGTCTGTAACTTAAGGCAGGCTGTCTTTGTTACAGTATATGGAAACCCTTGGTTACAGGATTTCAACCTTGAATTAGAGCCTCTGAGGTTGTGGAAGATGTTGCGTTCTCCTACTGACTTTGGCAGCCATATTCTTGGTTCCCTTGCTTTGGATGCTCTCGAAGATAACTGGACAGTTGTAGCATCGGTGATGTCCTTCTTATTCCCAGGAAATCAACATTGAATGCGCATGAATTGTAAAATTGGGATGGAAATGCAGTTTGTAAGAGCTTTATGCGATCATTGTTCCCTTCTTCTTGAAGGAAGGCTTATGCAATGGAGAATGAAGGTGTCTGAAATGGAGGCTGAGAATTTTCTGCTTGTTAGTTTATCTTCCAGGACTTGGTTTATGTTCCTTTGGTTGTTGTTGCTCTAGGCCAGTGGTTCATTTATTTTTCGTGTTTTGTTTTTTTGTTATCGCTTACTTTGTGTTTTTCTTATCCTGTTCGTTGGGATAAGGTTGTGTTTCTTCAAACTTTGGCTATCGTATTGGCTTTGTGAGTCTTGCCAACTTAGTAATGTAGAGTGTTCCCTTTCTGTAAAAAAATAGTGTGTGATTAGCCAATCTACATACATTTAAGAGACCCTTGCATGTGCCATGTGCTTTAAAGAGTGGTCTTTTTGTGCTTTTTGTGAAGTCCTTTTATGAATGAAGTTAAATTGTGCTGTTTTCTGGACAGGATAACATATGACCACTACAAATTTTATGAAGCCTTATTAATAAGGATTAATAGGAAATTTTGTGGGTTGTAGAATTTTTTTAAAATCCAGTATGCCTTTTCCATTCAATAAATGTGTCTTTTTCTACTCCCTCCGTAACCTTTATCTTCAAACAATTGTTTCCGTTATCATATAAATTAAATTTAAAGTTGTTGTCAACGAATACACTTGATCTCAAAATGAGATTACATGATACCAATTTGAAAAATCGCTGTAAGTTAATAATGTTCGTACTTCCACTTAATCGATTTGCCCTTGTTATGTGTAAAGAAAATTGTATGATGTTAAAGCTATAGTGATGGGAGTATAACTTTAATATAATCGATGGATTCTCCATAAGGTGCAACTCGAGCGACATACAACTTGCTCTTTCAGGCACTGAATGGCTGCCGGTTTTCTATGTTACTAACTGGTTTGCGGTTCAAGAAGACTCTTGAGTGAGGGTTAAAGTAATGGAAACATTCAGCCAAAAGTTGCCTTCAATTTTACATTCGTTATTGTTATTTCACTCAAGCTTTTCTTGTCAGCCCTGAGCATCCTTTATCTTATTAAGTGCTTCCTTAGAGACTATCCTAATGCTATTTTTGCCTTTCAGAAGCAAAGGGAATCAAGTGGGATTTTTTTTGTGTATATATGTCCACCAGAATCAGAAATCGAGAGCTCTGCGCTTTGGATTTCTTCTCCAGTTGTAATTAGTTGAATTAATCAATGTAGTTTACTGATTAGATTCAATACATTTTTTTGTGTAGTGTATAATTTGTTTTTCCATGAATAATAGATACAATATTATTATGAAGACAGGAAATAAGTGTTTTAGAGCGCACTCCGCGGTTGTTTGCTTAGTTTGTGAATATACTATTATCCTATTGATCACGACTGATAAGATATATATTCTATTGTTGATTCAAGAAATGATATTGACATTTGATATATTACTTCATTTAACACACCATTATACTACTATGTAAGTGTAAGTCAATTATTTAATAATTAATCATTTTTATTTAATATGATTTCGTTAACACATGCGTGTCGGTACAATGGTTAAGTATTATCTTAAAAATTTTCCCATCACTAACAAATATGCTATCAGATAAGTATCTTTTTAAGTCTGATATGTATGATATGTACTGTATGTATGGTAATGTTTATGTATGTTGTTATGATGTTGTATAGTATAGCTATGTGTGTACTTGTAATGTATGTTAGTATGGTATGTATAGTAATGTATGTAATGTAATCACTATGTAATGTCATGTATGTATGTATGTATGTATGTGTTGATATAGATCAATGATATGTATGTATGTATGCTTGATTATGATTATGACTATGTATGTATGTATGTAATGTTTATGTAGATGTATGCTATGTATGTATGTACATGTATGATGTATATGTATGTATGTATGTATGTATGTATGTATGTATGTATTGTAGCATGCATGCATGCAATGCATGCATGTATGTAATGTATGTTTGTATTATGCAATGTGTACTAATTGGATTATGGGTATAATATCTTATCAAGAAGTGTTTTTATATAAGTTTAATTAAAGTAATCCAATCTTTTTTTTGTGGTCTTTCACAGTGTTACCCACCTTTTAGTAAATCCCAATATAAATCACCTATACCTCCATATTTCAAAAATTGGTCCAAATAAATTGTGTCACTTGGTGAACTGTAACATAGTGTTTACATCCTAACTCCCCAAAAATAAAATAAGATGAAGATTCTTTTTCACATTACTCAATTATGCTAAAATTATCATAAAGGGCTGGGCATGGACGCATTGACTTTGTGGTGGTACGAGCATAGCTCGGAGTAAGCATGACCAACATGAGCCCACTTACAATTTGAACCTAATATGATGTTCGTGAGAGTGACCACAAGGGTCATCATGAACAAAATATTGGAAAAAAAACCCCACTTGACATGAGCCCACCATTTAGGCCCATATGTGGCATGTAGTTGGCCTACCAGGGTCAGCCTTTGATCAGCCCATAGATGGTCCGTAAGATATTAACATATTCAATGTAAACAAAGTATCAATAGGAATTAAATATGCATAATTAAAGAGTAGGACAAACCTTAAATCTCATATACGTAAACCTTTTACAATAGTTAAATTTCCTATAATTTGGTTTTGCAAGACCACCTTACTACTTAATTTGTTAGAACTACCAACAAATAGGTCCATTGCACAATTGCATTGGAGCATTGCTATCGAAATATTTAATCTTACTGTACTCACACTACATATATGAAAGATATGACATATCGAAGAAGCTATAAAAATAATGCTTTTTTTTTATGGCCCATAAACATGCCAATGATTTTTGCAAACTATTAGTTCATAGGACGGCCCATGGTTGAATGAGCATGACCCGTTAAATATGTTGGCTAGGCCAGGCCATGAAAGGAAGTTTCGATGATTCAACCAGGCATGACAAGACACATACAATGAAGCAGCCATGCCACGTTTGCCCGGAGGCCAACTTTGATTAAGCCCACCATGCCCATGTTTGCTTCAACTCAACTACTACTATGTTCATCTTATTTAATTAATTCATTTCCCACTTTATTTCATTAATTCATTTCCATAATTGAAAATTATAATCATAATCAAAATCTCCAATTCGATTTTCATTGAATCAGAACTAATTGATTGTGTCGGCATTCTTTGATGAAACATATGGAATAAGAAGACGTAGCAAAAAGCCTCTTGAAAGGAAATTGCGATTGAAACAATGAACTAATTATAAACTATATTGTTTGATGAATCACAGTACCAAAATAACTAAAACTAAGTTCTTTAAGGAGAATAAATTATTGAAAACTAATGCTAAATTTCTAATACTAAAAACTTAACTCCTAAAACTAGATAAGAATGATCTTGTTGATTTACATCAATGTCCTTAGATAAAGATAAAAAAAGAAGATTTAAATCTTCCATCATCATCAAATCAATTTAGCCAAAGAAGAAAATCGGTTTTATCGTTTTCTTTTCAAATGATTTGATCTGAGCCCAATGCTACCTCAAAAAAAAGCCCAAAGGCTGTCAATAGCTCGAAATCAGAGTATTAAAATTAAAATTATATGGAAACAATAGACAAAAAAAATTAGTAGTAAAAGGGCCGAAAACCACATCAAAACACAACACAAGTAGAGGGTAAAATATCATCTAATTACTACACATCATTGTGGCACTACTAGTGTCATGAAATCCATTTGATGATAGTTTAGAACTTTTAGGTGATATGTTCTCAGAAAATTAGTAGTTGCATTAACTTGGTATTTTTGAGTGGTGATTGTTTCTTTTTCTTTGACTCGAAAGAACTTAAAAATATTGTATTTTTTTGTGAATTAGAGTATTGATTCAAGAGAAAGTGTTTGGATCATGTTTAGGATCATGCCAGTTTTCATTTTAAAAGCGTGGCATTTTGAATTTATTCCTTCCCTCTTTTGTATACGTTGTTCAAAGGGTTGCAAGCTCCATTGTGCAATGTGTTCTGATTATTTTGGAGCATAATTTTTACTAGATCTTTTTTTTACACATTGAAGGGACATAATTATTGTTTGTCAAATATGAAGAGTGTAATATTCGTATTTGAGTGTGAGAATTGATGACATAGTGAGCATTATTTATGCCAATTATTATATTATAAGAAGAGAGGTTCAATACGGGATAGTTATGCGTCATGAATTAAATTTATTAGCAAATTTTTCCCCCATTTAATGTTTATTCCTTACTGTTTTTGTCATGTTGGAAATAAATCATTATTATATAGGCTTCACTTTGAGATTGACAATTTGTTTTTTTATAGAGTGAGAAGAGAAGGGGGAAGAGAAAAATAAAGTAGAGTCAAATTGTGAGGACTAGATCAAATGAAACCATTTTGATGATATGATATATATCAAAATTGCTAGTTTTATTCCTGCTTAGATATTTTGCGAATGTTGATGATTTCTTGTTATTTGGGATGCAATATTGTGGTATAATTTGTTATTTGTGAGGGTTTTGAACTCTGAATTACTAAAATTGAGGTAAATGTTTTGGGTTATATAACTTTTCATTTCGTACTAATTCTGTTTAAATCTGGACAAAGTCTAGTTTTTTTTGAGTATCTATCATTTTTTAAATATCAACACTTACCATTATGATTTAATAGACTATTTATGATTTTGTCATTAAGTGGCTTATTAGTGTCAGTTAATTGGTGTTTTAGGAAGTTAGTAATGTAATATCATAATTGATACACGAGAGTAAAAACCTATTTAATTCCTTCACCACTCCCTATTCAGTTAATTCTCGATCATTTTTTAAAAAACCATTCAACTTCCCTTCCTCTAATTTTCTTGTCACCTTGCATGCCATTTTCGTTCATATAATTATCAAGTTCTAACAATAATTATAAGGTTGTTAGTTTTGCATCAAACTACTACCCAAGCATTAGTGAGAAGCTTTTCTGTTTTGGATCATTTGTTGAATGATATTAATTTGACATGAATGTGATATGAATCTATTATTTTAAATTGCAATGTGTACCATTTTCATTATGTCTTGCAAAAATAAAAACAATAAAACCGAATCGATAGCATAAATTTCCAGAAAAATTTAAGAATATCAAATTTATTCAATAATCATCTAGTATACATAAAAGTAGTCTAATTATTAAGCCATCAACATAACTAATTGAAAGCAACTTCAGAATTAAGAACAAGAGAACAATTAACAATAATAAAGAAAATAATAACAACAATTTTCAAATACTCTTTCAAAGACCTAATTTCAAACAAAAGTTTATCAAAAATCTGGAACAAATCGAGGGGCTTTACAGAATTACGAGAGATATGCATTGTTGAAACTTCGAGCCGCCATTAGTGAGACCTGAAGAGAAAGGAACAAGAGGATGAAATGAGATGTAGGATGGAAAGAAGATAAGGACATGAGTATATAAGAGTGGAATTGGAGGGAAATGTAAAATAGTTTAGGAGAAATTAGAAATTAGATTAGAGTTAACATACACTTAACGGTAAATAACTTAGAGTTTACTGTAGTAATTAGTCTTTAACTCTAATAGATGGTATTGGATTTGGAAAAAAAAAATGATGGTATCAAATGGACTTGGCAAAAACACAATAGTAAGAAATGAAATTTCCCAAGTTTTTTAGGCTATGTCTTAAATGCAAGTTAGACTAGAATAGATCATCAAGGAATGGAAGTTTTTAGTTTTTAAATTTTGGTTTCTGGTAATGTTGTTGTATTATTGTGATGTTGTGTATGGACTACAGAATGAAAATTAGGTTATCGGAATGAAAGATTGAATACAAAAAATACTAAACGAAATCCAAAAGGACTGATAACAGTCCATGTTTCATGGGAAATGGACAAGAATGTTCCAAAAAAAAGCAATCAACATTTAAAAAAAAATAGTTTGGACATGAGTATACCATGTGTTTGGGTGCTAAATAGCGCCATTTAGGGCCCAAGCCACTGTTCATGCGCTCCAAAATTTTTATTAAATTCTCGGCATTTGAATAGGCGCCCCAAATCATGGTTCATGTGCCTATTTAAGGACTTGGACCATTTGGGCGTTTGGCCTATTTATTCACCTGAATTATTTTTTATTAAAAAAAATAAATTTGTATGAAAGTAATTCTGGGGGGAATTTTTGCCCTATAATTCATGAAAAACAGACTTTCTTTACTTCCTTTGTAGACTTATATTATCAATCTCCAATTGAATATGATTTCATCCAAGTCACTGACTGTTATGTTAAAGGTGTTTAGAGGTGAAAATAAAGGGATAGAATGGTGGTGGTGGTGGGAGGAAAAGAAATATATCCTCATTTGGGAGGAGATAATTACACTCTTCCACATTAGGGGTAATTGTTTTTTACCTCATATTGGGTAATAATTACTCTATCTCTCCCTTTTTTAGTCACAAAAAATGTAACTATACTCCATCACCATTCTTAACACTCATGTTTTCTTCTTAATTTGATCAATTTTGACTTTGATTATCCCCTTGATACATTATCTCCCATACCAAGCGAGGCCTTATTTGAGATTTGATATTGGGTTAAAAACCAAAGTTATGAGATTAATGATTGGCGAGGAGTTTGAATATGGGACATGTTTATTTGGTATGGCAATTGTTTAATTGTTTTAGTATTTCTTTGGATAAGCAAGCAGAATTATTTTACTTAGCTTCACTTAGGAATGTTTGTTGATTTTTTTTTTAAATGCGATTATTCAGAGGCAAAAAAATATTAAAATTTTGGTTGATAGGATATGTTCTTGAACTCAAAAGCTTGATAATGGTTTATTTTTGTGATAGTTAGCTAGCGAGAAAATGGTAACAAAAAAATTGAGGAAGTAAAATTAAACTTTCATTTACAAAGACTATTATTGCTATGACACAATTTTACTCCTGAGATGCAGGGTTGAGAGAGGGTGGAGGTTTTCGTCAATGCTAATCGGGGAGAACTAACCTCTATTGAACGCTGGGGTGAACCTTAGCACTTTTCCTCCTTAGCACAATCTTGGTCTTAACACTTCCGCCTATGCTATGCTTCCTTAGCACCTGCACAAAGGAGAATATTCTTATTGGATTATCTCCCTCCGATGCTTAAGTAAGACGGAAAATGAAGGGAGTGAAGTGCTATGAGAGTTAGACAGAGAAGTAGAGAGATAAGTTCTCAATGGTTGGTTGTTAAGAATAAAGAAGGTTGTAATAAATAAGCTTCTTGTGTATTTATAGAAGTGTTTAACCCTAACCTTGGAAGCTTAGATGTGTGACATTTATCACACATCACACAACTAATTATCCATTACTACCGCTTCGGTGTACAGACATCTGATTCTCGATCGAATTTTGGTTCTGTTTATTATCTGTAGCGCTTTCCACGTAGGGATCGTTTGATCAATTACAAAGGTGACATGTTGGCAGAGGAATTGACTTAGAATCAGAGCCTTTAGGTCGTCTCAATAAGATAAGTAGTTGACTTCAAAATGTAATTACTTCAAATATCGGGTGTTCATGGTGTAACAATCGATGGCATCAAAATCTTCCAATTGAAAGTGACGTTCATCGCAAAACCACGCAAAATTTTTTTTTTTTTTAATTAAAATTAAAAGGGCCTTTCTCCTAATTTTTTTGGAGGGTCCAAAAACTTTGCCAATCGCTTCCCCTTTTTTCCTTTTCCCTTCCTGTGGATTCCATCTTCCTCAATACAAAGGCTCCTAATGGGAGGCCTTTGATGATTAGACTCGTTTTTTGGTATATAGTATTCGGGTACTATCCTTAACTGTAGATTTGTTGCGAGAGTGAGAGCGTGCCCCCGATTTCAGAATAAGATCAGATATTGCTGCTCATGATTTGCCCTGTGTTATTATTTCCTTTTTTTAGTACTACTTTGACCCTTGTATATGTTGTAGTTCTACATCCTCTAGTGTGGTTGAGAGAGCCACAAATCTTGTGTGTGTGTCTCCATTACACGCAATGTTAATAAGCGGTGCTTCACCCTGTTGTTTGAATTTTTTCAGTGTGTTGATTGTGCTAATTGACTCATTGTCACGTCTTGTTATAGTCACGATTCCAAGATATACCCTTTGTAGCTATTGTTCAACTTTCTTGTTCAAGGTCTTATTGCTGATGATTTTTGTTTGTAGAGTATTCTTCGAACTTGTGGGCCTATTGCCTTTGTGGATGTGACACATTGAGCCAAAATGCTGCATTGATGCTCCTAATTTGGTATATGTCCAATTTCTTAGGATATTAGAATCAAGATTGTATCCGTTGTCAAAGACAAGATTGTGGGAGTCAAGAGCAGGTGATAATTTTTTCCATAGCTTCGCTTCATATTCCGGATTCTTGATATTTCCTCACTGGCTCAGCTTCTACGCTATTTTGTGAAATAGTTTCTACCGCTACAATTAAAAACTTCTTTTTGCCTCGCCAGCTTGGAAAAAAGGTCAAAGGATTACTTTCTGACGTTCCTCACTTAACAAATGGAAATGGATGATAGTTACCAGTGGATAGTCAAATTGTGGGTTGTTTGATGTGAAATTTGCCATGTGATATCTGCTACTGATCGGCAGTTTCTTCACAAAGGTGTCTGATAGCATCTTTTCTTAGTTGGTTAATAGTATCATTTCCTTTTATGTTTTCTTTCTCGGTAAGTGCCCTTTGCCGCCATATTTATGTGAATCGCATAGCCCTTGGTGGACAATCGTCTAGACTTCTGCCCCTTTCTTTGTGAAGGTTGTGGTTGCTATGATGCACTTTAAATTAGTGTGGATTGAAGAGGTGATAACTTCTTTTGTAAAGCGTGCTATGATCATTCTTAATATTGTACTGGAACCAGTATCACGATTCTTCACGTACTTGGCACGTTGTAGATTAAGAGGAGAATGTCGTATTCAAAACTTGTTCTCAATAATTTCGTCCATTCAAGTACTCCCAGATGTATCAATGAAATGGATGTCCTTGAAACTCATCGATGCTTCTCCAGTTTTTGACTTCCCAAAACACAACCTTGGTGAATATCGCCCGGTTGCGTCCGATACTGGCAAGTTTTAGACAAAAGCATTCGCTTGATATTTTCCGATTATTTGGACTTACCAAGTAAAATGGTTTAAACCCCTCGGCTTTCCTTTTTCACCATCGTCCAAATATTTGATCATATTTTCATCCCTCGCCTCGAACTCTCCCATTCACTTGGCTTACCAACAAGTGGAATTAGACATCTCTTTGGATCTTTTTCCCTACGTACCGTGCACGATTCGGATTCATCTCTCTCTTTATGAGCATGACCCGTTAAATATGTGGGCTAGGCCAGGCCATGAAAGGAAGTTTCGATGATTCAACCAGGCATGACAAGACACATACAATGAAGCAGCCATGCCCACGTTTGCCCGGAGGCCCAACCTGTGATTAAGCCCACATGCCCATGTTTGCTTCAACTCAACTACTACTATGTTCACTTTATTTAATTAATTCATTTCCCCACTTTATTTCATTAATTCATTTCCATAARTGAAAATTATAATCATAATCAAAATCTCCAATTCGATTTCTCATTGAATCAGAACTAATTGATTGTGTCGGCATTCTTTGATGAAACATTGGAATAAGAAGACGTAGCAAACAAGCCTCTTGAAAGGAAATTGCGATGAAACAATGAACTAATTATAAACTTATATTGTTTGATGAATCACAAGTACCAAAATAACTAAACTAAGGTTCTTTAAGGAGAATAAATTATTGAAAACTAATGCTAAATTCTAATACTAAAACTAACTCCTAAAACTAGATAAGAATGATCTTGTTGATTTACATCAATGTCCTTAGGATAAAGATAAAAGAAGATTTAAATCTTCCATCATCATCAAATCAATTTAGCCAAAGAAAATCGGGTTTTATCGTTTTTCTTCAAATGATGATCTGAGCCCAATGCTACCTCCAAAAAAAGGCCCAAAGGGCTGCTAAATAGCTCGAAATCAAGGTATTAAAATTAAAATTATATGGAAACAATAGACAAAAGAAATTAGTAGTAAAAGGGCCGAAAYCCACATCAAAACACAAAACAATAGAGGGGTAAAATATCATCTAATTACTACACATCATTGTGGCACACTAGTGTCAATGAAATCCATTTGATGATAGTTTAGAACTTTTAGGTGATATGTTKTCGAAAATTAGTAGTTGCATTAACTTGGTATTTTTGAGTGGTGATTGTTTCTTTTTCTTTGACTCGAAAGAACTTAAAATATGTATTTTTTTGTGAATTAGAGTATTGATTCAAGAGAAAGTGTTTGGATCATGTTTAGGATCATGRCAGTTTTCATTTTTTAAAAAGCGTGGCATTTTGAATTTATTTCCTTCCCTCTTTGGTAACGTTGTTCAAGAAGGGTTGCAAGCTCCATTGTTGCAATGTGTTCTGATTATTTTGGAGCATAAATTTTTTACTAGATCTTTTTTTTACACATTGAAGGGACATTATGTTTGTTCGCACAATATGAAGAGTAATATTTCYTATTTGAGTGTTGAGAATTTGATGACATAGTGAGCATTATTATGCCAATTATTATATTATAAGAAGAGAGGTTCAATACGGGATAGTTATGCGTCATGAATTAAATTTATTAGCAATTTTTCCCCCATTTAATGTTTATTCCTTACTGTTTTGGTCATGTTGGAAATAAAMCATAATATATATAGGCTTCACTTTGAGATTGACAATTTGTGTTTTATAGAGTGAGGAAGAGGAAGGGGAAGAGAAAAAATAAAGTAGAGTCAAATTGTGAGGACTAGATCAAATGAAACCATTTTGATGATATGATATATTATCAAAATTGCTAGTTTTAATGCCCTGCTTAGATATTTTGCGAATGTTGATGATTTCGTTGATTTTGGGATGCAATAGTTGTGGTATAATTTGTTATTTGTTAGGGGTTTGAACTCTGAATACTAAAATTGAGGTAAATGTTTTTTGGGAAARTTCATTTCGTACAATTCTGTTTCTACAAAGTCTATTTGATACTATCATTTTTTAAATATCCAACACTTACCATTATGATTTAATAACTATTTATGATTTTGTCATTAAGTGGCTATTAGTGATTTAGTGTGCAGTTAATTGGTGTTTTAGGAAGGTTAGTAATGTAATATCATAATTGATACACGAAGTAAAAACCTATTTAATTCCTTCACCCACTCCCTATTCAGGTTAATTCTCGATCATTTTTTAAAAAACCATTCAACTTCCTTTCCTCTAATTTTCTTGTCACCTTGCATGCCATTTTCGTTCATTAATTATCAAGTTCTAACAATAATTATAAGGTTGTTAGTTTTGCATCAAACTACTACCAAGCATTAGTGAGAGCTTTTCTGTTTTGGATCATCTTGTTGAATGATATTAATTTGACATGAATGTGATATGAATCTATTATTTTAAATTGCAATTGTACCATTTTCATTATGTCTTGCAAAAAATAAAAACAATAAAACCGAATCCGATAGCATAAATTTCCAGAAAAATTTAAGAATATCAAATTTATTCAATAATCATCAGTATACATAAAAGTAGTCTAATTATAGCCATCAACATAACTAATTGAAATACACTATCAGAATTAAGAACAAGGAACAATTAACAATAATAAAGAAAATAAATAACAACAATTTTCAAATACTCTTTCAAAGACCTAATTTCAAACAAAAGTTTAATCAAATCTGGAAAAATCGAGGGGCTTTACAGATTAGAGAGGATATGCATTGTTGAAACTTCGAGCCGCCATTAGTGAGACCTGAAGAGAAGAGAACAAGAGATGAAATGAGATGTAGGATGAAAGAAGATAAGGACATGAGTATATAAGAGTGAATTGGAGGGAAATGTAAATAGTGTTTAGAGAAATTAAAAATAGATTAGAGTTAACATACCACTTAAACGTTAAATAACTTAGAGTTTACTGTAGTAATTAGTCTTTAACTCTAAAATATAGTATTGGATTTGGAAAAAAAAAATGATGGTATCAAATGGACTTGGCAAAAACACAATAGTAAGAAATGAAATTTCCCAAGTTTTTTAGGCTATGTCTTAAATGCAATGTTAGACTCAGAATAGATCATCAAGGAATGGAAGTTTTTAGTTTTTAAATTTTGGTTTCGGTAATGTTTTTTGTATTATTGTGATGTTGTGTATGGATACAGAATGAAAATTAGGTAATCGGAATGAATGATTGAATAACTAAAAAATACTAAACGAATCCAAAAGGACTGATAACAGTCCATGTTTCATGGGAAATGGACAAGAATGTTCCAAAAGAAAAGCAATCAACATTTAAAAAAAAATAGTTTGGACATGAGTATACCCATGGTTTGGGTGCTAAATAGCGCCATTTAGGCGCCAAGCCACTGTTCATGCGCTCAAAATTTTATTAAATTTCGGCATTTGAATAGGCGCCCAAATCATGGTTCATGTGCCTATTTAAAGGAACTTGGACCATGGTTGGGGCGCCTATTTTATGCACCTGAATTTTTTTTTATTAAAAAAATTAAAAATTTGTATGAAAGAATTGGGGGAATTTTTGCCCTATAATTCATGAAAAACGACTTTACTCTCCTTTTGGACTTATATTATCAATCCCCAATTGAATATTGAAGTTTCATCCAAGTCACTGACTGTTATGTTAAAGTGTTTAGAGGTGAAAATAAAGGGATGGAATGGTGGTGGTGGTGGAGGAAAAGGGGAATATATCCTCATTTGGGAGGAGATAATTACACTCTTCCACATAGGGGTAATTGTTTTTACCTCATATTGGGTAATAATTACTCTATCTCTCCCTTTTTTAGTCACAAAAAATGTAACTATACTCCCATCACCATTCTAACACTCATGTTTTCTTCTTAATTTGATAATTTTGACTTTGATTATCCCCTTAATACATTATCTCATACCAAGCGAGGCCTTATTTGAGATTTGATATTGGGTAAAAACCAAAGTTATGGAGATTATATGATTGGCGAGAGTTTGAATATGGGACATGTTTATTTGGTAGTGGCATTGTTTAATTGTTTTAGTATTTCTTTGGATAAGCAAGCAAATTTTATTAACTTAGCTTCACTTAGGAATGTTGTTGATTTTTTTTTTAAAATGCGTTATTCAGAGGCAAAAAAATATTAAAATTTTGGTTGATAGATATGTTCTTGAATCAAAAGCTTGATAATTGGTTATTTTTGTGATAGTTAGCTAGCGAGAAAATGGTAACAAAAAAATTGAGGAAGTAAAATTAAACTTTCATTTACAAAGACTATTATTGCTATGACACAATTTTACTCTGAGATGCAGGGTTGAGAGGGGGTGAGGTTTTCCGTCAATGCTACATGGGGAGAACTAACCTTATTGAACGCTGGGGTGAACTTAGCACTTCTTCCTCTTAGCACAATCTTGGTCTTAACACTTCCGCCTATGCTATGCTTCCTTAGCACCTGCACAAAGGAGAATATTCTATATTGGATTCTCCTCCTCCGATGCTTAAGTAAGACGGAAAATGAAGGGAGTGAAGTGCTATGAGAGTTAGACAGAGAAGTAGAGAGATAAGTTCTCAAGTGGTTGGTTTGTTAAGAATAAAGAATGTTTGTAATAAAAATAGCTTCCTTGTGTATTTATAGGTTGTTAACCCTAACCTTGGAAGCTTAGATGTGTGACATTTATCACACATCACACAACTAATTATCCATTACTACCGCTTCGGTGTACAGACATCTGATTCTCGATCGATTTTGGTTCTGTTTATTATACATGTAGCGCTTTCCACGAGGTCGTTTGATCTATACAAAGGTGACATGTGGCCAGAGGAATTGACTTAGAATCAGAGCCTTTAGGTCGTCTCAATAAGATAGTAGTATGACTTCAAATGTAATACTTCAAATATCGGGTTTCCATGGTGTAACAACGATGGCATCAAAATCTTCCAATTTGAAAGTGACGTCACGCAAAACCACGCAAATTTTATATAAGCTTCCCAATTTGGAGTCACTTGCATCCTCCTTTTCCCTTCCTGTGGATTCCATCTTCCTCAATACAAAGTCTCCTAATTGGGGAGGCCTATGATTAACTCTTTTGTTATAATATCTGGACATCCTTAACTTGTAGATTTGTTGGCGAAGGAGAGCGTTGCCCCGYATTTCAGGAATAAGATCAA
Source organism: Bassia scoparia (assembly GCA_008642245.1). Taxonomy (NCBI): domain Eukaryota; kingdom Viridiplantae; phylum Streptophyta; class Magnoliopsida; order Caryophyllales; family Amaranthaceae; genus Bassia; species Bassia scoparia. The sequence goes on along the minus strand of SNQN01005639.1, from coordinate 11,067 downwards.
GATTSTGCTTCATGACTTCCCAATTTCCTTTTTTTAGTACTACTTGACCCTTAAGGTAGGTTCATACATCTCTATTGGGAGAACCACATCTGACCCATACACCAAGGTAAAGGGTGCTTCACCCGTTGAATTTTTCATTGTAGTTCTAATTGACCATAGCACGTCGTATAGTTCATCGARCCAAATACCCTTAGCATTGTCCAACTTCTTTTTCAATCTATTGCTGATGATTTTGTTGAAATACTCAACTTGGCCATTTGCCTGTGGATGTGCCACAGATGCAAAATGTGCATTGATGCCCTAATTTGATAGCCAATTTGTTAGGATATTAGAATCAAATTGTAGTCCGTTGTCAAAGACAATGGATTGTGGGAGTCAAAGCAGGTGATAATTTTTTCCATAGGCTTCCTTTCATATCCGGATTCTTGATATTCCTCACTGGCTCGGCTTCTACCTATTTTGTGAAATAGTCTACCGCTACAATTAAAAACTTCTTTTGCCTCGCAGCTTGGGAAAAAGGTCAAAGGATATCGACTCCTCACTTAGCAAATGGAAATGGAGATAGTACCATGGATAGCAAATTTGTGGGTTTTTGATGAATGTTGCCATGGACTTGGCACTGATGGCATTTCTTCACAAGGTCGATAGCATCTTTTCTTAGTGTTGGTTAATAGTATCATGTCCTTAGTTCTTTCTCGGTAAGTGCCCTTGCCCCGATATGTGAATCGCATAGCCCTTGGTGGACATCGTCCTAGACTTCTGCCCCTTTCTTTGGAGTGATGCACTTAAGAAGTTGGTGAGAGAAGGACTTCTTGTAAAGCTAATCATTCTAATAGACGAACCATGTATCACGATTCTTCACGTACTTGGCACGTTGTAGATTAAGAGGGAGAATGTCGTTCAACTTGTTCTCAATAATTTCGTCCATTCAAGTACTCCCATGATCAATGAAATGGATGTCCTTGAACTCATCGATGCTTCTCCAGTTTTTGACTTCCCAAAACACAGACCTTGGTGAATCGCCCGTTGCGGAACTGGCAAGTTTAGACAAAGCATCGGCTTGATTATTTTCCGATATTGGGACTTGTACCAAGTAAAAATGGTTAAACCCCTCGGCTTCCTTTTTCACCATGTCCAAATATTTGATCATATTTTCATCCCTCGCCTCGTACTCCCCATTCACTTGGCTTACCACAAGTTGGSAATTAGACATCTCTTTGATCTTTTTTGCCCTAGTAGCCTTGCACATTCGGATTCTCACTACCAAGGCCTAATACTCAACCTCATTGTTCGATGTTTAAAACTTTAATCTCATAGCATATTCAAAGGTATCTCCTTCGAGGGATTTGAACAAAATTCCTACTTGCAACCATTGTGGGTGGATGATCCATCCACAAACAAGGTCCAAACATCGCTTGACATTTTYACGAGAGGAGGTCTTGTCATTTCCACGATAAAAACAGGTAAGGCTTGCCCCTTTATGAATTTCCGTGGTTTGAACCCGAGTTGAAACCATTTAGTGTTATGGCCCATTTCAACATTCTACCTGATGCCTCTAGCTTAGTCAATGGTTGCTTGATTGGTTGATCGGTGTAGACTACTATCTTGTATGCTGCAAAGTATGGGCGAAGCTTCTTACTTGCCATCATGAGTACTAAGACAAATTTTTTCAGAGGTGGCGTAGCGCAGTTCCCCTCCCTAGAGTATATGGCTTACAAAGTAAACTTGCAATTGAGATCCTTCCTTTTCGGCTACTAGCATGAGATAACACATGTCTTTCGATTACGAGAGATCACATGTAAGAGTTTCTCCTCCATGGGGCTCCACTAACTAAGAAGTGAATGAAGATGTTCCTTGAGTCATGAAGGCCACTCTCGCTCTTCGCTCACTTAAGCTATCACTTTTGAAAGAAGAATTGGCATTTATCTCTGATTTGGAGAGAAACCTTCCCAAAGTTGCTAACACCCCTTTCAACGTTGCACTTCCTTCTACAATGTTGCGTGATTGCTGTATCAAGAACCGCTTTCCACTTTGTCGGGGTTTTCTTCATATGCCCTGTTCATCCACTAAGGATCCCAAAAAATTACCCGACATATATGTGCCCTAGGTGACAACCTTAGCGCAATATCATGAAGGAGTGTCATGATTCCATTGGCTGGACATCCGGGATGCAACGCACCATGGCACTCTTGGAAGGAGCTATACTTTGGCTCCATATGGAAGTGACATTGAGCCTATGTGAAAACTTGTCCTTTGTCCAACTACCCCAAAGACACACTTCTTTTGATTGAGTATTTAGAAATGGCACAGTGTCTCGAAGGTCTCCTCTCTAGATCCTTGTATGGTCTCCTTCTTCTCGCTTTTGATGTCATGTCATTATGTAGCTTCTACTTTCTTCCAGTTGTTTGCTAAGATGGTGTTTACACATCTTGGGTAGGCGTGTAGGGACTCCTAAGGCCAAATGGCATCACCTTGTTACAACACAATCCAATGTAGATGGCAAAGTTGTCTTGTCTTAGCTTCCTCCTTGAGAGGGATTTGATGAATCCTGAATGATGTATCAACGAACTCGTACTTCATGCCCATCGTAGAATCTACTTAGCTTATCAATCTTTGGAAGTAGGAAGCTATCTTTAGGTCAAGCTTGCTAAGATTAGTGTAGTCCACACACATTCTCAACGCAACGTTTGTTTAGGACTAGCACTACATTTACTACCCACTCCGAGTATTGACAAGTCGAATAAGCCCTGCATCGAGCAATTTCTTGACTTCCTCGTCGGCTTCTTTGCTCCTAACTTGCCCCTAATTTCTTTTTTGTTTAACTGTGTTTATTATGAGTCGACATTTAAATAAGTTGAGGCATTTTTTGGGTTAGACCAAACATCTCTCTTCACCGTGAAGAGAAACATCCTTGTATTCCCTTTGCAAGTTTTCAAACTCCTGCCCTAGCCATTATCCATCAGCATCGCCGATTGACCATTCTTTCAGAGAGCGCAAGATCCATGCGAATCTTCTTGTGTGCCCCTTGGTTCTGGCAAAAGAAAGTAGAAAGAGTCTGTGGATAGCCATAGCTTCGTAGTGAACGCCATGGAACATTAGCACTTCTCCCGCCTTCTTCTTCTCTAAACTTCTGTTCTAAAGTTAAGCACTCATCCTTTCGTCCTACCCCTCACAAGCGGCTTGACGTGGTAGGTAGCACTCTTAGTGACTTACTGATAGCATATATAGCACCTATTTTACCATCATCACATCCACAATTTCATAAGGCATAAGATGAGTCACCACAACAAACTTACGAAGCATTGAGATTTGGCGTCCAATGATGACGTTATAAGCGAATCATGGTTCGTGCACCAATAAAATTACCTTCATATGTCTTGCATTTCTTCTTTTCCTAGACAAAAGCAAGATGATCTGGATAGGGATTAGATCATTATTATTTGCTTTATTTTATATTATTGTTATATTTGTTAAGATTATTAGATTATTTTTAGGATATTTTAGTTAGGATATTATTCTGATTTGGATAAATATCTAGATTTCGGTTAGGTTGTTTTAACTAGATATTATTAGATTTAGGACTATCATTAGTTAGAATAATTTATGGATAGATTATACTCTTCATTAATAATCTTTTAGTCTTTAGAGTTACTTTTGTATTTATTAAATAGAGTCCGAATATTTTAATAAAGATCAGTTTTTCTTGTCAAAAAGAATTCCTCTTTGTTAATTTAGAGAAAACGCTTGTGAGTTTTATGGTTGGTCCGGAAATTCACTTGATTAGCTAACTTGTCGGTTGCTTCTTTGGAGTGTTTCCACTTTGTGAGTTAAGAATCCTTCAATTCTGTCGTTTGGTCCGGAGTTTGAAGTTATTTCATTCGTTTTATTCTCATCCTTTGGGAAATATCAACATTCGTCTTAATTCTTGTATTCAAGGATTTGTGAGCATCGCTTATAAATCCCACATCAAATTCGTATCAGAGCCTCGGTTATTCGATCCAAAGTCCAAAAGTTTTGATTTGCAATTTCCAGATTTGTCTGCAATTTCCAGATTTTTACACAACTTTGCAAGCTTCCTTCTCACTCGTCTCTTAAGCTTTTCAGGTGATTCGTGTTTTGAAATTTAAACTTTTTGTCTATTTTTTACCTGTAAAATTTGAGAATTTTTCAAGATCGTTTGCTATTTTTTTGAGATCGTTTTTTACAAAGTGACGATTCGAAACAGTTTTGCGCATCTGTGGTAATAAATAATTTATCAGATGTGCTCTTGAATTTGCTTTAATTTGCACAAAAGTTTGGTTGAGTGTTAGTCCGAAATAGGGAACATCTGTTAAAAATTTTCAGCCTAAACGAGTTGATTTTGGTCATGTGTTTGATTCGACAGAAAAAGCTGTTTTTGGCATTGCAACATGTCTAGTTTCTTTCTTTGATTCTTGCTAGGGTTTTTAGAAAATTCCATGTTCAATAAATCATGGAAAGTAACATTGTAAATCCAATTGGTTATGAATGTCCTATATTATGGAACATGGTAGAGGTTCGATTTGATTAATTTTGAAGGTTATCCAAAACTGGATTTTTAAGTGGATTACAGAGGTTGATTTATTCTTTTACGCATCTTGACGTAGTTGATGCTGAGTTTTACGCATCATACCAAATTTTTTTACATCGTATGCTAAATATTGGTGGGAGAATTTTCAATTTCGTCGTGAACTAGAGGGTAACCCACAGATAAGAAGATGAGTAAATTGAAAGAAAAACTACGGCATGTGTTTTTGAAATCCAGATGAATTTGAACAACACTTACGAGAGCAATTTGTTAATCCCAAGAAATATGGCTCAATACCAGGAACTCCAAGAAAGAGTTCGCTAAGATCAAAAACATGCTAGAGGAATTAGACAAATGGATGCACAAGTAAAGAAATTCCTACACATCACATTGATGAACAAATCCAAGTTATTACATGTGTTGATGAAGAAAGTGCAAAGATATGGATAAGTTTGAAACTTTAACATCTACAAGTGATCTACAATTTAGTATTGATGCGCAACATGAACATTTCAAGTGAGAATCTCGATCGTTCATATAATTACACCATGAAAAAAAAGGTGATCTACAAATAGAAACTTATCAAGTTCGAGTCTCTTGAGAGATGAAAACTTTTAAAGAACGGAAGAAGGGTTCGTCTTGATTATATCTGAAGCGCCACTTCAAAGATACAACTCGTCCATTAATATTTTTTGGAGACATGTTCTAAATCTATAATTTTACGTCACGCTACTAAGGAATGTCGCATCTATGGATTGGTGCATGGCTCGCTACACCAAAATTTGACAAGTTTTTTTCAAAAAGGGAGAATGATCTGGATAGGGATATAGATTCATATTTGCTTTTTTATTATTATTGTCAATATTTGTTAAGATATTATTAGATTATTTTGTTAGGATATTTGTTAGTTAAGAATTATTCTGATTTGTTTAGAGATAAATATCTAGATTTCCGTTAGGGTTATTTTACTAGATATTATCTAGGATTATTTAGTATTGATCAGACCACCTAAAGTCTCCCCAAATATTAATCTGATGATAAACGTACCGCGTCTCGCGAGTTGTTTCGACCTCAGTAAAAGATGCTTTGAAACTCCAAAAGTTGGAAATAACGTCTGAGGTCGTTACTCGGAATTATTGAGCAAAGGTCAAATACCAAGGAACAAATATTTTCTTTGGTTTTCTCGATAAAACTCAAAAACGTTCTTCACAACAAGTTTACCTGGCATTCTCGTGTTATCCATCTTGTCATGCTTTGTCTCATCCACTTTGTCTCGAAATCCCAGTTATTTCATTAAGATTATTTTTCTGATTTTCGCATGATTTCTATGAATTATTGCAATGTTTAAATACGCAGCAATACGCACGAAAATACTCATGAAAATTAGAAATACTCGGAAATACGTGAACCTTTCTAGACTTCTGTAAACTCCTTATTGGAAGCAAGGAGCTTCTTAGGTGGTCGAATCAAGGAAATCACGAAAAATCCGGAGGAAATCAAAGATATTTCGAGTTTTGGGAAAAACTATACGCAAAAGCCCTCAACCATTGAGCGTATATTCGCAGAAAGGACAGCACTATATCGACGACTGCATCAGGACATAATATACGTCTCATGCAGCGTATATACGCACCTGGCTTTCCAAATTTTTCTATCACTTTGCAGCGTATATACGCTACTTAGGAGCGTCATCATACCAGGAAGGCCAGTCGTATATCGCTCCTTCTTAGCGTATTACGCAGGTTTCTTCCTCGTTTTTCCCGTGCCTATAAATACTTGCTTGCCTTTGCTCAGTCCGACACACACGTCGTTTCACACACCACTTCACAGACGCGCCAAATCCCGAGACACGCTCGACTCCTCTCCTCTCTCAAATATTCTAAACATCGTTTTTTAATTCAAGAGCCACTCGATTTTCGTTTGCGACATCACAAGGCAAAAATGCAATTCAATCGAAGAGATTCCTTATAGTATTCTTACTCTAACAATTGTGGATTATTTGCAGTGATTCAAGGTGAGAAGAGCACACATGTATACAATTATGCTCATAACCTTTGTTTCATGTCTGTTTAATATTATTTTCATATCACACTTGATATATTGCTTATAACAACCGGAATTTAATCGCTTGTCACATTTAAAGCACAGAATACATGGAACGACTCCGCTTTTCTAAGCACCTTATTAATAATTGACTAAACAATCAACGTGATGTGTATTGTCGCATTGTAGAAGTCTTGTTGACTAGTATAGCAACCCACCTAGTAATTAGATGCGCTTTCAAAGTCAAATCATAAGTTTTACTTGCTAATTCAATTTGTTATGAAAACCTTCATTTGGAGGCTACAATAGACGCAGTAGAAGCCGCTACATGCGGGCGAGTTGGTTACCCAATCTGATTCTACATCTGTCCCGAACCACCACACTTTGTTAGCTGACCTAATTTGTGGGGCCCACTAGTTTTGGCACCAATGTTGTCCGGGCGCCCATCGAGCCGTGAATTAACCATATAGGCACCCGGTCGGCGATCCCCTCATTCGACAACAACACCCCAACGCATTCACGCTCGGCGATTGCCATGGACTCGAAATTCCAATGACACTGAAGTGGAGGTCACCGCCCCCCAAGCGCGAAGCCCTACAAGTATATAATTATTAGAAATAATTCTATGTATAAAGATTTATTATCTTTCATTAAACATCTTGTTAGTTTCGAAGATACAACTTTGTGTTATATAGGTCCGAATATTTTAATAAAAGATCAGTTTATTTCTTGCTCAAAAAATTACCTCTTTGTTAATTTATGAGAAAACCTTGTGATTTTGGATGTCCGAAAATTCACTGATTAGCTACAATTTCGGTTTGCTCTTTTGAGCGTTCCACTGTTGTGAGTTCAGATCCTTCAGAATTCGTGGTTTGGTCCGGGAGCTTTTAGTTATTTTCATTCTTTATTCTCGATCCTTGGGAAAATATCCAACATTCGTCCTTAACTTCGTCCGTATTCGAGTTCAGTTTTGAGCAATCTCTACCTTTAAATCCCTCATCACAGACCACTCGGTTGCCAAACTAGGCGTTGCATGATTCCACCTCCATATCCAGAGACAAGGATTGACTTTTTGTTTTTAGGATGTGGCAAGGAACAAGATCATCGTTAGTTGTACTTCCATTTCTAGGCATCTTAGAAGCTATTGGCTTATTGTGATGATCGAATGAGCTATCTCGCTTGTCTATGCGTAAACAATTCGGTCGAACTTTCTTTATCCGTCACCTTCATTTCAGACTTACTTGTAGGTATGCCATCATCTGATACGGGTGCTTACTCCACGTGATCCTTCTCGCAAATTTAGATGCGGAAATCCTTCCCTCTTCCTTTTGTCCATTGACCGAATCACCTTGTGAATTCCCCACGCTAGTCCTTTTTGCTCGCGCAATACCTCCATGTTTCGTACATCCTCCAGAATAAAATCATGTGACTATCCAGCGTCGAACTGTTCTTCGCTCTGCGCTATCACCCGATTGATTAGACTCCTCAAAATCGTTTATCAATCTTCTTCACCTTGCCTTGGCTTGTGTAACGATCCAAAGTATCTTTGCAGGTGACAAACCGATCTCATCATGTTACTGTCCAACCTCCTTGTGATCTTGCACTATTACTTATCTCTTAATCAAGTTCAGATTTACATCGGGGAGGGTCTTCTATAGGTCACATCCTGCTGACCTCTTGTCAATGTGGACTACGGTTCTTGGTGTATTCACACTATGGGGTGAGTACTTTCTTTCTTTCAAACCCTTCCCTTTTGTCTGTGATCATCTTCTCTATCGTCAGGTCCCCCAGCCACTTTTTCTATCAGTTCCACCACTCCTTTATATCCTTAATGTGATTTATTAGTTTTAGCGAATATGTGGTACTTCTCTTTCCTTAGCTTTGTGGACTGAGCATATCTCTTCCGATGTGAATGTCAAGCCTTGAGCCTCCCATAGTAATTTCATGACGTAGTCTTGGATTTTCGATATACATACCTCAAATTTGAAAGTACTATCAAATCTTAGCCCACATAAATGTTAGAATCACCCTAATTTGTCAAGCTAAGGATTATTGCAAATCTCATTGTTGAATGCTTGACATAACTTCCAAACTTTCATTCTACGTTGCTGGATCTACCCGAGTGATACTACACTGTCTTTCTTGAGGATCTCCCTGATATGATGAGTAAAATTACTCAATAGAAAATTCTGAAAAATTGAATAGACTAAAGGCAAGCACTCAAACCATCTCTGGTCCCCTGAGAGGTGACTGGAAAGTTTGGCACCAATCTCATCATCATTTGGTCTCCAGTGGTCAACATAAGTGATGACATTTCTCAAGCGACGTCTAGACTCATGCTAACTATATGCCATCGACTGCAGAAAATTTGACCTTTTGATTTAACGGTACGCGTCAAATGGTAAGTGAGAATGGACTACTTGTCGATAGGCCTAGAACGCGCTCCTGTCATTCATCCCTTACATCCTTGAGATGAGATTCCATACTATATAGATATAGGTGAGCCCACCTACTGGTGCCCTTGGCTTGCCGAGAGAGCTTATTTCGGTCTCATGACATTAGGCGACATGAACCACTAGAAGTCCCGAACTGCTATCGCGATGGATGTTAGTCCTCGGAGAAACGATGGGATGGGATCTGTGCACATGTGGATCAAGTGACGAGCAGTGTTCAAGTATGATATCTTGCTTAAGCATTCTACAACTTTCTTCTATTTCAAGGACCTTCTGCATCCGTCTTTCAGACTTTATCTCTGTTATCTACTGGCTCCTCTGACGACTTACGCTGATGTTATCGTTCATGGAGCTTCGTGATCCTCACACCTTTCTCCTCTCAATGAGCGCTCTTACCCTTTGCTTTGCTGTTACTCATTACCTGTATTTCAATCTTGTCATCGTGTGTCTGATCATCAAACATTAGCCCCTTACCCTTGGCAATAGTGCGAGTGGTTTTAGGATAAAGCGAAGACTTCATCAACCAGTTCCATTATGTTTCGAACCAACTAGTTACCTGTTCAGTTGATTTCAGTTTTTTCCTCTATCATTAATTGTTTCTGTTATAACTACAGTTTCAAACCAACACAGTTGATTTGCCTTTTCAGTTCAGTTCGGTTCAGTTGCAGTTGAATTTGATTCAACCTATATGGGTTCAGTTCAAACGGTTCATTATGTTATTATCAATTTTTAGTTAAACACAGTTTTTTTTTGTTTGAATTCAGTTGGATTCAATTTTGTATTTTAAATTTAAACCATAATGCTTTAAAGTGAGTAATTGGTGTTGATCCAAACCATATGGTTTCGATTCAAACAATAGAAGATCAAAGTTGAATAATTTATTCCAATCAATATAAGTATAATCATACAAACAAGATGATATGACCAATGTGAATACAAATCGTATATTSGTATTAATTAGATCAAATTTATTATATTGTATATTCGTATTTGATCAAACTATTAATACATAAAACATGTATATGCTGTATAAAGTATCCCAAAGCAGATCGATATACAAATGATGATGCTAAAAGTTGAATAACTATAGTCCGGTATAAATATAATTATACAAGTTGATATAATCAACATTAGTACAAATCGCCATTATTAACCTAATCTAGATTAATGAAAACTAACTAATATTCTACACGATTCAATTCGATTCTAATTTATAAGAAACTAAGTAAGATTGTTATCTTGTATTAAATCAAACCATTAATAGTTAATAAAACAATTATAGGAAACATTCGATCGATATATGTAATGATTACGATCAAAGTTAAACTAATGTGAATATAAATAATTCGTATATAAGATACGATGATCAATGATAATGTAAGTTACCATTGGCCTAACCTAGATCAATGAAACTTAATAACAATGTATTAGAATCGATTATAAATTTATGACAAACTAAGTAACAATTTTTGACTTTTAAACTGAGAAATTCGACATATATCGATGAAGATATGAAGAGGCTCCCTTCTACCTTTGGTGGGTCATTAGCAGTTTTTGGTATACATTTTGTAAGAAGTTGCATATGGATGTTAGAAAAGAATGTTAGAAATGAGTCATGGCGTGAATGTTGGAATAACAATATCAGTAAAGATATGTATAAATTCTTTATTAGTTCCCACATCGAAAAATGGMAAAAACATTGGCTAACGAGCCTTATAAAAAGGGGAAACTTTGGGGAATCAATTAATGATTTGTGGGCTTTGTGTTAGCCTGCGATAGCTGCTTCTTTAGTTAGCATATAAATTATAATAATAATTATTATTATAATTATTATTATTTATTTCTGGGCCTAGCTCATTTATTAGTGGGCGTGATTTGAGCTCATTTAAGTGAGTTWAGTTGAGTTTTTGAGTTGACRTTTATAATAGCTTAACGAACTTCATTCGAGCCCTAATTCTAAAGGCTCAAATCACGAGCCTTTAGAATTAGAATTTCTTAATGATTTAAGCACTAATTAAAGAGTTC
>SNQN01005638.1:33053-43160 GCA_008642245.1 Bassia scoparia | reverse complement strand
TTTCGGGCGTCCGTGAATAACCTTTATAGGCACGGTGGCGACTCCCCTTACTCGACAACACTACCCCAACGCACTCATGTGCGGGTTCCGTGGCTCAAGCCCACGCAAAGCACCTCGATGTAGTACCAAGCCGCGCGCCCGCTATACGCGTGGACTCGGCCCACGTCCTACAGCTGGCATTGGAGAAATAAGCCCCCTAGGTGAAGTGTTACCACCCACACTAGCAGAGTTCTGCACTCCCAACATTGATGACCAGGTGACTGAGCACACTGAGGATGTTAGTTCAAAGATATGCAAGTAGAGAGAGGTATTYAACTAACTTTTCTTGACAACACACCAGGTCTTGATGACTTGGTTTTGGTCATAAACATGGGAGATGATTTTGTTTCAAGTGATTCTAATGATCCCATCAATCTCTAAGGGGCAACTCCAATGATTACCAGTCCTGCCCAGATTCCAGTGGCTGAAAATCCTCCAACAACCTAGAACACCAACCAGGAAGAACCAGTTGTGAGAGAAGAAGCTATACAGGAGACAGACAAGGAGGTGGAACAAAATGATGGAGATGAATCCAGACCTGTTGAGGTAGCTCAGCCTGGAGATGATCATGGAAGCCAACACCAGGAGGGAGAAAATGCAAGAGAGCTCAACAAAGAAGGGGATGCAGCTGAGGGGTCCCAGCTGAATGCCTCTGCATATGAACTCGGGTGGCTACCTGGTGAATTAGGGACTTATTCTAGTGGAAGTTCTCCAGATCTGCCTTAGTGATGCACTCCTTTGCTTTTGTTTCTGCCTTGTCTTAGCCTTTTCATCTTTAGTTCTTTAACCTGCTTTTGTGTGTTGCAATATGAAAACAATTTTCTACCTGTGTGAACAATGTTAATCATATTTGTAATTTGAAAACAATTGGCTACTGGTCCTTGACAGGGCCCTCTTTTGGAGCTTGAGCCAGGCAACCACCGGTTGTAATAGTTTGCCCCTAAGGGCAGTAGTTTCTTAGAACTTGAAGTATTTTGGATATTGGTTTTATGAATTGCACTATTTATGCTATAATATGTACAAGTAAATCCAGTATTTTGTTTTAAATTACTGGTATTTTAATAAATGCCTTGAGATTATTGACATGTATAGGCTCATCAACCAGGTTAATGGTACCAGGGGTACTATTTGCCCCCTCAAAACTTAGGTGAATTAATATGTGAAAATATTAATTACATAAGTTTTATACTCGGTGATCACCTTTAACTATGTTATGTGAAAAAATATGTCAATTATGTGTGTAAATAATTAACTTGCTTTGTATGACAAAACAAAAAATGCATGTTTTCAGTGAAACCTACAGGGGTGCAGGTACCAGGGGTACTATTTGCCTCCCCAAGATTTAAGTGATTTAATATATGTGGATATTAAACACATAAGTTTTGGAAATTGACTTATTTATGCAGAGATAATCATGCAAAACTATTTGAGGTAAATAACCCCTTTATTTTTTTTAGCATAATTCAAACCAACGACATAATCTTATGACACCTGTCTCTGTGAAAAGAGCAGTATTTTACCAAGTGACGTGATCATCCTGGTACCTGTTTGCAATGAACCAGGGTTTTGATCAGATGACATAATCATATTGACACCTTTTCTCATGAAGATTAGGATTTTTACCAGGGGACATAATCATGCTGGTACCTGGTTTTGATGAACTAGGATTTTTGTCAAATGACATAATCATYCTGACACCTTATCTCATAAAGATTAGGATTTTTACTAGGTAGCTCTTCACCAACCTAGTACCTGACTCGAGTGAGTAGGATTTCACCAGATGGCTCTTCACCAGCCTGGTACCTAACTTTGTAGAAAGAGTAAGATTTTTACCAGATGGCTCTTCACCATCCTGGTACCTAACTCTGTAGAAAGAGTAGGATTTTTAATGTATTTATCTCTATTAAGATGAAATACTTTACAACTTAAATTACTAAAAATGAAACACTAGAAAAAGAAAAATTACAACCAAATGGCTTTAAATTGCCTTTTGTATATAACTACACAATAATTACATGGTTGACTTTCATAATTTACTAAAATGTTTTACAAAAGTAATTGTTGTAAGATAGGTACAAGCATTTTCTAAAGAAATGTTTCCTGTTCAATTGACCAAACTAAGCATGGTACCTTTGAGCTGATCTGCATTCCAAATGTTGGGCAGCTCAGTGCCATCAAGCTCCATGAGTCTATATGTTCCAGTCATGCTTTGAGAATGGATCTGATATGGCCCATTCCCAGGTGACTGAAATCTTTCCATGAATACCAGCCTTTTGGATTTCAGCAGACTTCCTCAAAACCAGGTCACCAACTACAAGTGGTCTTTGCCTGACTCTTCTGTTGTAGTATTTGGCCACTCTCTACATATAAGCTGCCAGTCTTGTTGCTGCATCCTCTCTTAGCTCTTCAACCAGATCCAAGCATTCTGACAAGGTCTTCTCATTTTGAGGTTGGTTGCATTGAGAGAGTCTAAGGGAGGTAGAGCCAACTTCCACAGGTATCAGTGCTTCAGTTCCATACACAAGAGTATAAGGTGAGTGACCAGTTAACCTTTTGACAGTGGTCCTTAGTGATCGGAGTGTGCTTGGTAATTCTTGCAACCATAACCCTTTTTTTATCATCCAGCTTCTTCTTCAAACCATTCAAAATTTGCTTATTAGCTGCCTCTGCCTGCCCATTTGATTGTGGGTGGCAGACTGCTGAGAATGCAATCTTGATCTTGAACTGTGACAACCAAGCCTTCAATGGATCATTGTCAAATTGCTTCCCATGGTCAATTACTATGCAGACAGGAATACCATATCTGGTAAGTATGTTCTGCCATAGGAATTTCCTGACATCCTTCTCAGTGATGTTGGTTAGTCCTTCAGCTTCAATCGATTTGCTAAAATAATCCACATCAACAATAAGCCACTTTTTACCTCCCTGGGCCTTTGCAATTGGCCCAGGATATCCATCTCTATAATATAAGGGAAGGGGGGGAGCAATGGTGTCCCCCCTAAGAAGTTACATTCCTACCCTTAATGATTATATATATAAAAATTTATTTAAAAAAACAAAAACAAAAATCCAAACAAGTCAAAGTCACACTAATATTAATATCAATGCATATTTCCAAGACATTAAATTTAAACAAAAAAAGCCATTATTTTTCAATCAACCAAAATTAATTGCATTAAGATGCCAATTCAACACTAGCTACCAAAAAATCATGATAATCAAAGTCCAATGAATCTAGACACTAATTATATAATTTATAACGAATTTTGACATCTATGTATTATAATATGTAACAAATTTTGACACTAAGTATAATATGACTACTATGATGTTTAAAGTAATACTTTGGTGACTCCATTATACTCGGTTTACTCCATCCGTAACGAAATAAATTCAACAATTGTCCATTTCCGGGTGTAACCAAAAAATTGCAACAATTGTATTGTACAACTTTAATTTTCTATTTTGTTCCATTAACTCTCTATATAAAACTAATTGAAAAAGGTTTCCAATTTGCTTACGATTTTTTTTGTCTTTTTCTACCAATTTCTTTCCAACATTTTTTCAGGGGAGCGCCCCACAAATTCTTTTTCTAATCTACCATTAGCTTATTTGGCAAAATTAAGAAAAAAGGTACAATTGTTGAATTTATTAAGTACGGTACAAAGGGAGTATAAGACACATTTCTCTTTCACCACTAAAACATTCAAAACACAATTTTTTAAACTACGCTAAATATTAAGTAAAATTCAAAGAAAAAAACATGTAAAGTGTCATGACACCCCAAATATATTTGTAGACATGTCAAATTATCTCAAATTTAAATTATTCGATGTGTATAAGCACGCATAGCGTGCCAATAATACTAGTACCCCACTTAGCAAAGGGGATAGGATTCAGAACTGATTGAAGATCATTTACTGGTTGATTGATGGAAGATGAGAATCTTTGGCATTTATCACATTCAGTCACCATCTTCTTGGAGTCAGCATCCATGGTTGGGTAATAGTAACCAAAACAGAGAGCTTTATGGACCAAGGTCCTGGAACCTGCATGATGAACACAAATTCCCTCATGAATTTCTCTGAGGATGTAGTGTCCTTATTCAGGATCAACACACTTAAAAAGTGGTTGAGAAGTATGAGACTTTCTGTTCATTTCACCATCAATGATGGTGTATCTTTGAGCTGCTAGTCTGACCTTCCTGGCCTGTGCTTCATTAGAAGGTATTGTGCCATGTTGTGCTATAGGCACTAGTGGAAAAATTGCTATTTGTAACGGGCAAAAACAGGTTATTTGTAACTGACATGTCCGTTACAATTGCAGGCGTTACAAATAACTACTTATTTGTAACGGGCAACTGTAATGTCCGATACAAATACTGTTTATTTGTAACGGTCAAAATATATGCTTGTTACAAATAACTAGGTATTTGTAATGGGCAGAATTTTATGTCCGTTACAAATAACCTTCTATTTGTAACAAACACATACTTCACCCGTTACAAATACCCAGTTATTTGTAACAAGCATATATTTTGCCCGTTACAAATGCTAGAGTTTTTTTTAAATATCATATCATGTCACTAACCTGCTAATATACAACCTCTTTTTAATACATGTATCACCTTAGCATGTCTAATACAAATAAACCATATATATGTAATCAAACATGCAAAAATTACGCCATAATCTCCCTAAACTAACTGAACTACATTTTGTACTTGAATCCCTGTAATAAAATAAACATACAACATATTTCCAAAACAAGTGCAAATGTCGCACAATGAATTTATATATATCAATCTTGAATTCAAGTATCCATACATATGTCAAAGTCTTCGACACAACATGATTCATTGACATACATAATACAAAGCATYGATAATAATAGGCATTCTAGTATAGTAATACGTACGAAACTTCACTTCAATAATATTGTTGTTCTAAAATATTTTGCCTATTGTTCTCGAACCTGATTTATTTCATTATCGTCATAGGCCTCCGATCTTCCCATGTACACCTTACAACAAAAAAAAGTTAATTATAACGTTTTTTTTAAACATGAAAGAACATTCTATTACTTCAAATAAGATATAACACTACAATTTTACTCAACTACTCTAATCCCGCAAAAAAATGTATGGGTTTTCGCGCCTAACGTATATTTTTTTTCCTATTACATGGTTTTAAAGCTCGATCACATCCTAAAACACTCATTTAAGCTACCCATGGATTGATTGCACTCGTTTAGACACAACAAGGTCGTGGAAAATGCCAAAAGATCATTTTAGGGCGCGAAATGGCAATTTTGGGCCATTTTTTGGAGTAATATGGGTTTTCGCGCCCAACTTATATCACATCTACCTATTACATGGTTGTAAATCTCGGACATGTCTTAAAACACTCATTTAGACACAATAAGGTCATTTTAGGACGTGAAATGGTCATTTTGGGGCGTTTTTTGGGCGTTTTATGGGGTTTTAGAGCCCGACTTCTAGAACATCTACCTAATACATGGTTTTAAAGCTCGATCATGTCCTAAAACATTTGTTTAAGCTTCCTAGAGCTTCATTGCACTCGTTTAGACTCGCTTAGGTCATTTTAGGAAGAGAGACGATTTGACAGTGTCCTTAGTGATCGGAGTGTGCTTGGTAATTTCTTGCAACCATAACCCTTTTTTTATCATCCAGCTTCTTCTTCAAACCATTCAAATTTTGCTTATTAGCTGCCTCTGCCTGCCCATTTGATTGTGGGTGGCAGACTGCTGAGAATGCAATCTTGATCTTGAACTGTGACAACCAAGCCTTCAATGGAATCATTGTCAAATTGCTTCCCATGGTCAATTACTATTGCAGACAGGAATACCATTTCTGGTAAGTATGTTCTGCCATAGGAATTTCCTGACAATCCTAACTCAGTGATGTTGGTTAGTCCTTCAGCTTCAATCGATTTTGCTAAAATATCCACATAAACAATAAGCCACTTTTTACCTCCCTGGGCCTTTGCAATTGGCCCAGGATATCCATCTCTATAATATAAGGGAAGGGGGGAGCAATGTGTCCCCCTAAGAAGTTACATTCCTACCCTTATGATTATATATATAAAAATTTATTTAAAAAACAAAAACAAAAATCCAAACAAGTCAAAAGTCAACACTAATATAAATCAATGCAATTCAAGACATTAAATTTAAACAAAAAAAGCCATTAATTTTTTCAATCAACCAAAATTAATTGCATTAAGATGCCAAATTCAACACTAGCTACCAAAAAATCATGATAATAAAGTCCAATGAATCTAGACACTAATTATATAATTTATAACGAATTTTGACACTATGTATTATAATATGTAACAAATTTTGACACTAAGTATATAATATGACTATATGACTGTTAAAGTAATACTTTGGTGACTCCATATTACTCGGTTTACTCCATCCGTAACGAAATAAATTCAACAATTGTCCATTTCCGGGTGTAAACAAAATTGCAACAATTGTATTGTACAACTTTAATTTTCTATTTTGTTCCAATTAACTCTCTAATATAAAACTAATTGAAAAAAGGGGTTCCAATTGCTACGATTTTTTTGTCTTTTTCTACAAATTCTTTCAACATTTTTTCAGGGAAGCGCCCCACAAATTCCTTTTTCTAATCTACCATTAGCTTATTTGGGCAAAATTAAGAAAAAAGGTACAATTGTTGAATTTATTAAGTACGGTACAAGGGAGTATAAGACACATTTCTCTTTCACCACTAAAACATTCAAAACAAATTTTTTAAACTACGCTAAATATTAAGTAAAATTCAGAAGAAAAAAACATGTAAAGTGTCATGACACCTCCAAATATATTTGTAGACATGTCAAATTATCTCAAATTTAAATTATTCGATGTGTATAAGCACGCATAGCGTGCCAATAATACTAGTACCCCACTTAGCAAAGGGGATAGGATTCAAGACTGATTGAAGATCATTTACTGGTTGATTGATGGAAGATGAGAATCTTTGGCATTTATCACATTCAGTCACCATCTTCTTGGAGTCAGCATCCATGGTTGGGTAATAGTAACCAAAACAGAGAGCTTTATGGACCAAGGTCCTGGAACCTGCATGATGAAACACAAATTCCCTCATGAATTTCTCTGAGGATGTAGTGTCCTTATTCAGGATCAACACACTTAAAAAGTGGTTGAGAAGTATGAGACTTTCTGTTCATTCAACACCATCAATGATGGGTACTTCTGGAGCTGCTAGTCTGACCTTCCTGGCCTGGCTTCATTAGAAGGTATTGTGCCATGTTGTGCTATAGGCACTGAGTGGAAAAATTGCTATTTGTAACGGGCAAAAACAGGTTATTTGTAACTGACATGTCCGTTACAATTGCAGGCGTTACAAATAACTACTTATTTGTAAACGGGCAACTGTAATGTCCGATACAATACTGTTTTATTGTAACGGTCAAAATATATGCTTGTTCAAATAACTAGGTATTTGTAATGGGCAGAATTTTATGTCCGTACAAATAACTTCTATTTGTAACAAACACATACTTCACCCGTTACAATACCAGTTATTTGTAACAAGCATATATTTTGCCCGTTACAAATGCTAGAGTTTTTTTTTAAATATCATATCATGTCACTAACCTGCTAATATACAACCTCTTTTTAATTCATGTAGTCACCTTAGCATGTCTAATACATAAACCATAATATTGTAATCAAACATGCAAAAATTTACGCCATAATCTCCCTAAACTAACTGAACTACATTTTGTGACTTGAATCCCTGTAATATAAATAAACATACAACATATTTCCAAAACAAGTGCAAATGTGACAAGTGAATTTATATATATCAATCTTGAATTCAAAGTATCCATACTATTGTCAAAGTCTCGACACAACATGATTCATTGACATACATAATACAATGCATGGATAATAATAGGCATTCTAGTTAGTAATATCGTACGAAACTTCATTCAATAATATTGTGGTTCTAAAATATTTTGCCTATTGTTCTCAACCTGATTTATTTCATTATCGTCATAGGCCTCCGATCTTCCCATGTACACCTTACAACAAAAAAAAGTTAATTATAACGTTTTTTTTTAAACATGAAAGAACATTCTATTACTTCAAATAAGATATAACACTACAATTTTACTCAACTACTCTAATCCGCGAAAAAATGTATGGGTTTCGCGCCTAACGTTATTTTTTTTCCTATTACATGGTTTTAAAGCTCGATCACATCCTAAAACACTCATTTAAGCTACCCATGGATTGATTGCACTCGTTTAGAACACAACAAGGTCGTGGAAATGCCAAAAGATCTATTTAAGGGCGCGAAATGGCAATTTTGGGCATTTTTTGGAGTAATATGGGTTTTCGCGCCCAACTTATATCACATCTACCTATTACATGGTTGTAATCTCGGACATTCTCTAAAACACTCATTTAGACACAATAAGGTCATTTTAGGACGTGAAATGGTCATTTTGGGGCGTTTTTTGGGCTGTTTTATGGGGTTTTAGAGCCCGACTTCTAGAACATTCTACCTAATACATGGTTTAAAAGCTCGATCATGTCCTAAAACATTTGTGTTAAGCTTCCTAGAGTTTTCATTGCACTCGTTTAGACTCGCTTAGGTCATTTTAGGGCGCGAAAGACAATTTTTGGGCCATATTTGGGAGTTATATGGGTTTTCGCACCTAACTATATAATTTTTACCTATTATATGGTTTTAATACGTCGATCATGTCCTAACACACTCAGTTAAGCTATCTAGGGATTGAATTGCACTCGTTTAGACCAAGTAGATGTTGTACAAGAATACCTGGTCAATTTAAAAAAAGTTTGTGTGTCGTGTATATCAATCACTCTCACATTGTACTCAAAAATACAATAAATCAACACTTAACTATTGCAAATTAGCAAGACAACAGTTTCTTAACTTCAAACTGACACACCGAGCAACGGATTACATAGCTCCCGTGGAAAGTCGAGCGATGAACAGCAGCCATACAATTGCGACCAACGTTCAGAGAGCTTTTGTGACGAGCAAGCACGCGGTGTCAAACACAACCATCCAACTATATCTTAATGATAAATGTAAGGCTGGCAAAATTAAGCGAAGAAGTTATAAAATCTCAATTAAAAAATCAGACACCTATCATACTAATAAGTACCTTTTTGACCAAAAAAAACAAGAGCATAATAATGGCAGCAAATTAATTCAAACAAACAAATCCCAATTCAAGGTCAACATTAAATAAATTCATAAGTTCAGGATCCTCTTTCAACTTTTGATATATATTAATAATGTGCTTAAAAGGAGTATTAGTAAGTAGATTGTTTGAACCCTCAGTTTGATGAATGCACTCCAAACCAAGAAAGCAAACTCTATTTATCTTTATCTAATCGTGTGTGTTAGTATGTGATTAAAGGTTCAGGTTCAAGGAGTCTTAATGGAGCAAGGAGACTATCCTTAGGAGAAGGAAGGAGTTCTTGCTGTGATTCTTTGGAAGTGTGAAGGAACTCAAGGAAGAAGTTCAAAACAAGGAAGGTTGAGTCCTTGAATAACAAGACTCACATTGGTACAAGTAGATTTAGGGTCTAGATTATTGTACTGCTTGGTATTAATATGTGAAATATTTGCTCATAGGATAAAAAGGAAATAAATTTTAAAGTTGGTGATTTAATCTATTAAAGGATTTTATTCGTTATTTTATAAAAAGATAAATATCTAAATAAAGCTAGGTTAATTGTAAATATGGTAATAAAACAAAATCTTTTATAAAAATTAAATGATAAATTTGTTAGAATATTTCTTAAATTTTTATATTATACTCTTTTGGAAAATAAATATTTTTATCTTTGAAATATCTTTCGGATTTTAAAAGTTGTGATGAAAATTATATTTCCTATAATAAAAGGAATCAGTTTTTTAAAGAGTAAAAGAAACGTGTGACTGAATAGCATAAAACTAGTAGGAATTTTTACGGAAGTGGTTGAAGGATAAATCTGTTGCCAGGGTGATCGTGGTGTTATGGTTTA
>SNQN01005638.1:0-33028 GCA_008642245.1 Bassia scoparia | reverse complement strand
GCGCGAAAGGACAATTTTTGGGCCATATTGGGAGTTATATGGGTTTTTCCGCACCTAACTTATATAATTTTTACCTATTAATATGGTTTTAAGGTCTTGCATGTCAAGTTCCACTACATGGTATCACTCCTACAAGATAGGGAGTAATATGGTAGTGGACTTTCTGCTTGGCTTTCACGCGAAATCCATACTCTATAAATACTACTAAATCAGAAAGAAAAAGATACACAACACTTAGAGCAAAGAAATCAACCAGAGCATTATTTCACATTGTTGCCAAGCTTTTAGGTTTTTTCATAGGGTTGTAAAAGTGCTTCTTTCTGCGAATTGAAGCGAGGGGTTGTGTGTATCAACCGAGGGATTTCAAGAGAAATCGAGAGTAAGAGTGTAACCAACAGTGGGGTTGGTTGCGAGGGTTRAAGAAGTTCRMTAGGAACTGAGAACGAGTGTCTTAGATTGTAATAGGTGTTGCATCCTTTATAATTAAGACGAAATCCTGTGTTGCATTAGGTCACAGTTTTTCCTCTCTTGGCGTTTGTCTCGAGAGTTTGTGTTTGGGAAACCTCTTGTCTCAAGTATCTTTTGCTTAAGTTCTTTTAATTTCGCGTAAATTACTTAAGTTCCCTACAATACAATTCACCCCCCCTCTTGTATTGTTCAGTCGATCCAACATTTGGTATCAGAGCTTGAGTTCCTTGTAGAAGTCAGGAATCCCTGAGAGGAATTGAACGTGAAGAGCTAGTTGGAAAGATGAATCAACGCGAGAAACTAGAAGAAGGATATTCTACTCAACGTACTCCCATGTTCAATGGGAAATTCTATTCATATTGGAAGAATAGAATGGAGATTTTCATCAAGGAAGAAAACTACCAGGTATGAAGAGTCATTGAAGTTGGTGATTTTGAAGTCACCAAAACCGTCAATAATGAGGTAGTTTCTAAACCTGTCTGAATTTGAAAAAGAAGATTTCGACAAATTGGATCTTAATGCTCTTGCTGTTAAAATTCTCCATTGTGGTCTTAGACCCCATGAACACAATCGTGTCATGGGTTGCAAGAGTGCAAAGGAAATATGGGATTTGTTAGAAGTAACACATGAAGGAACAAATGAAGTTATGCGCTCTAAAATACACTTACTGATGTTTACTAGATTCACTAATATTACTAATGAATTAGTTTCTCTTGGCAAGCATATTCCTACTGATGAACAGGTTAGGAAGATTCTTCGAAGTCTCCCTCAAGATGAAAGATGGAGTGCTAAGGTAACTGCACTCAAGGAAACCAAAGACTTCACCAAGTTCAATATTGAACAATTGGCTGGATCTCTCATGACTCATGAGCTGCACATTGGATCTAGTTCAAGCGAGCTTAACAAAAGTAAGAACTTGGCATTGAAGGCTGAGGAATCTGAGGAATCAGAGGTTGATGAAGATGATGCTGCCATGCTGGTAAGGAAATTTAGAAAAATGTTTAAATCTAACAAATACTCTAAGAACTTTGTCAAAAAGACAGGAACTCCAAAGATTGATCAGCCATGTCATAGATGTGGTGCAACTGATCATTGGGTGAAGAACTGTCCCATGAATCCAGACAAGGAAAAAGGTAAGATGAAGTACAATAGCAAGGGTGCAAGAAACTGCAACAAGTCAGATATTAGGAAGGCCATGATTGCTGCATGGGGAAAATGTGATAGTGAAAAAGACGAAGAGTCCCCTGAGGATGAAACTGCTCATCTCTGTCTTATGGCCAAGAATGATGATGAATCTAAAGAAAAAGAGGTATATCCTAATCCTAAGAAGTTACTTACATACTCTAAACAAGACCTAATTGATCTTATAATTGAATATGATGAAGACTGGAGGTATGTCACCAAAACTCTGAATCAATCTGAAAAGGCATTAAACGCTTATAAAAATCATTGTTCCTGGATAGAGAATCATAGAACTAATGTTCAAAATAAATTCTTTGAGTTATTCGACAAGAACCTCCTACTGAAGGAACTTGTTAAAAAACTCAAACAGGAAAACATTATGCTTGGTATTGAAGTATCTCAATATAAATTAATGAATATTGACCTTAAAGGTGCATGTTCCTCCTCAAACAAATTAATAAAAGAATTTAAGGAACTCAAGAGAAATCTTGAGGAACTCAAGGTTGAAAAGGCAAAACTTGAGAAGGAACTTGACGCCAGGAAAAATAAAGATATAAGTCAATATTCTGTACCTAAATGGATTGAAGAAGCTCAAGTGAAAAGAACTGAAGGCTTAGGCTATGAGCATTCTAAGCACAAAGGTAAGAAGAAGAAATATGTTGATTTGCCTAGTAGTAAAGTTTGTACTTTCTGTGGTAAAACTGGTCATTATGTGTCTGATTGCACCAAGAAACAAACTGCTCATAAAAGTAATGTTAAGACAAGTTCTTTGGGTGTAGAAGAATACAAATGATATGATCTTCTTTCTTTCAAAGGAACCCGAGGAAACCAGGGTTCCTCTACTACAGCCCTAAATTCTTGGTGCAGTTCTAGTGAGGGGGAACAATACACATGGTACCTCCCGGCTTCGAACGTGGTTGTCCAAGCACATGAGGGTGATTCTAAGTTTCTCTCACTAGAAGCCTTATGAAGGTGGAACTGTGACTTTTGGAGTAATAAGAAAGGTGATATCCTAGCCAAAGGTAAAGTTGGTAAGTCCAGTTCACACTGTTGTTGATAATGTTATGTTTTGTCGAGGTGTTAAAACATAATCTGCATGTATTCACAATTTTGTGATAAGGGAAACACAGTGTCAAATTTACTACTGAAATTGTAATATCATCAACCCACCAGACTGGACTAATTGTTCTTCAAAGGTGCACAGGAGCAGGGACACTTATACGAGTCTCAACACTGTCCAAGAGCACCTGAAATGTCTTAGTGTGATTGTAGATCGATCTTTAATATGGCACAAAAGATTTGGTCACGCAGTTTCTCTCACATGGACAAGCTGTACTCAAAGAACTCGGTAATTTGGACTTCCAAGTGTCAAGTTCCCTAGTGAGTAACATATGCGTGTGTTGTTGGGGGGAGCAAATCAGGTCATCCTTCTCAAAGTTAAAACATGATAAAACTAAGGCAACCCATTAGAACTGATTCATATGAGATTCTTTTGTGGTCCAATGATGAATTCAAAGTAGAAACGTGGTGGTAGTCTTGGTTATTGTAGATGATTATCAAGATTTACCTTGGTGATTTTTCTTGCTAGTAAGGATGAAACTTTTGGATGAGTTTTAGCCTTTGCTAAGAGAGTCCAGAAGTCAAGTGGATTTCAATTGTTGCATATTAGGTCTGATCATCGGAACCTAATTTGAAAATTACAAGTTTGATGAGTTTTTTGTTAGGGAAACAGGCTATGAATCATAAACTTTTCTGCCCACGCACTCCAACAGCAAAATGGAGTTGTGGAAAGGAAGAACAGGACCTTGGAGGACATGGCTAGAACAATGTTAATTGCCAGTAGGTCCACTACTAGAAAATTCCGCTTAGGCCGACCGAAATTCGGCCGCGCAGTTCGATCGGTATACCGGCCGACAGACGCGAAACCGGTCGGGTGTAATTTATCGAGCCGTTATCGGTCGGTATTACCTTTTATGTGACGATTTTAAAATTCGGTCGGTGTACCGCCAGATTAATCGTTGTCGGAGTAATAATTGGCTTTTTTTTTCCCTCATGCGTTCCCCTCTCATCATCACGAGAATTTTTTTTTTTAAAAAAACATAATCACTCACCGACCGAAACCGATATTTTCAGTCGGTGAGTGTATATTGTTCTTTTTTCGAATAAAAAAGCTCTCACACAAACACTCCTCTCTCACTAAAGCCTCGCAGACACCTCCTCTTCTCACATCAAACCTATTTATAACTCAAACCCCAAACATCCCTCTCTCTCCTTCTCTCTCCCCGGTCGCTTGACCCTCACGGTCGTCGCAGATTATCGCTGCTTGCTTTTCTCTTTCTCTGCTGCTGGCTGGGCCCTCCTCTCTTCTCCCTCATATGATATATGATAGTCACTCTTCTGTTTGGACCTCCGTTCTCAATCACTAGACTCACTTACGAATTCGAAACGTCACATTCACTCAAATCCTTCCTCTAATTCTCACTACATTGAGTTTTCGTTACATCTAATCTGGGTTTAATGTTCGGAAATTTATGGGGTTTTTAGGGTTCATCATCACAAATTTTTTTATGGGTTTTTGGTTTGGGAAATTGAAAGGCGTTCGGGGGCTCATTTCTGGGTTCGCATTTGATTTTGTTCTTGCTGTGTTTTGCTCGTTCTTCTCGATTTTGGGGGCTTGTTTTATTAATTACGTAATCTATGTTGGTGGGTTATTGTAACAGGTTTTCCGGATTTTTATTTGTATTACATTGTTCGATAATTTTTTCATTTCTTGGTTAGATTTAATGTTGATTTTCCATTGCAGATTTAATGAATTATTTGACTTGTAGTTGAGTTTTAAAGATTTGAAGGGTTTTTTTTTTTCCAAAAAATGCCTATATTTCTTGCTTTCGTTTAGGGTTTTATTGTTTATTTAGATTGAAATGAACGGCTTTTCAATATTCATTATTGTTAAAATCAATTTGGAGTTCTGTTTGTAATTTGTTTTAATTCATTCGTTCTCGACGCTCCATTACGATCGTAGATAATAATTGTAGTTTGATTGATCATTGCTTTTGATGTGAGTTTGATCATCGAATTTATATTTAGTTGGATCAAATTTGGGTTGCTTCAATGAGAGATGATGATTTCAGCGATGTTCCCACTGAGCCGAAAAAGGGGAAATCGAAGATTCATAGGTTTGGAGTGTTCTCAAGCAGAGTAAGCCTATAAATTTTCTTTGAAGCTCATTTTATTGTGTTCTTGGTTGATATGAGGGTTTTGATTGATGAATTGGGGTTTTCCTTTTTGGGTTTGCAGAATCATTGACAGCATTTGGCGGAACAAAAATATTGTCGATAATGTATGTTTCTAGCTCAATTTTTCTCAACAATTTAGGCGATTATGTACTTAATTTCTTTTATATGATTTTTGCTTAAGAAATTTTTATCAATGTCATTTAGACTTGTTTAAAGCGATCTAGCTATATTTTGGATTTGTTTGTAGACTTTGATACTTTAAATTATAGTTTTTTTGTTTTGATGGCACTGACAGTGTAGTCGTCTAACGAAATTACTGCAGGGTGAGCTCTTATACTCTCGCGAAAATTCTGGTCATTGATTGTTGGCACTTCTTGCCTAACTCTAGTGCTTTGATGTTATGTTATTAGATCGGAAGGAGGGCGAGCTTTCAATTGCTGGAAAGCCCCTATTAGTCTCTGCTCCACAAAGCTTATACATAGTGAGTATCGACTCTTTCTTCTTGGATAGTAATCAGCATTCAAGCATATCTGTTATAGGGGTATTCAGCTTTTTAAACCTACTATTATATGTTTATGTATTTGTACCGACTTAGAACCAACTTAAACCACATAACTAAAAGTTTTTTGTTCTTGATGTAGGACTGAAAGCTTAGCTGTGTCTGTCAATCTATTTCGATAGTTGGTATTGAAGTAGTGGCATTGTTGCTAATTTGTTCCTAATTGCTACTGTCGTGCGACAAGTGTGAATATGTATGGCAGTAGAACTCCGAAGGTTGGCTCTAGCGAAGGAGGGTGAAACAATGGAGAAGAGATCAGGAGTCAGAACAAGGTTTGCTATTTCATGCGGTGTGTTCATCTTGCTGCATATAATGACCTGATATTATTAATCTAAGTAGTAAATTGTTGTTGTGTGGTAGAAGGGGAGAAATATCATGTATATATATGCACATGTTTGTTATATATTGCTCTGCCTTTCTGTTAGAGATCTAGAGAGATTATCATACAGTTGTTTTTTGGAAATTTTTGATAATACCACCTGTTTTGGTTTTGGGAGAACGTTAGATGGGGTAGGGTTTGTTTGTGGATGTTTAGGTATTTGATGTCATGCCTGCTGGAGCACGCGTGGCACAGATATAACTGACGCTCTGGCTGACTATTCTGAGTAGCGCTCTTAGTATCGATTGAGGTTTTGCTATGCCTAGAAGTTTTGGATCGAATTTTGGGTGGCTGATGAGTGGTGCCTAGCTGCCGTTTTCATCTTTGCTGACAAGTATGGGCTGTTGGAACCTGTACCCGGCAAGTCTGGGTCTAAGATAACTATGGTCAAGTAGTTTGCGAGCAAATAGCACTTATGAGGAATTGGCAATCAAGACGGGAGTTGAAAGGTGAGCTATTAAAGAGAACAGTTTTGGTTAAAGCTAACTCACCTCTCGCTGGCTAGGCGTATTGCTCTTTCAGATTTTTGCCTGCATGCACCCGCATGTACTGTTTGTCTGGGTTAGTTCTGGACTATCCTTCTTCTGCTGTAGTTGTATGAGCTCTGGTCAGGTAAGAAGCTATTCAGACCCTGAAATCTTTATAGTCAATCACTATAATTAGTCAACTGAAAGGGAGCCTTTGATGTCCTAGAATTAGAAGTTCTTGTGATGCTCAAGGACAAGTAATATGTGCAGAAATGGAATAAGATATTCTAGTTATCTTGGTGTAGTGTCGCTAGATGGTCCTGGGATCGTCATTGTTTCTTTTTATATACTTTAGTAATTAGATGGCAAGGAAGCAATGCTTCGAAGTGTGGATGGCAGATTTGAGAAATAATTTAGTCTTGTGTATTTTTCTCTTTTCGCACACGATTCTCTTCGTTCTGACTTGGACTTGATTGCTATTCGTACTATCATGGATCAGTCTTATCAGTTTCGTACTGGATTTTTATCTCACCTGACTTCTCGAGGGTTCTTGAGGAGGTGAACGTGGATCTATTGGATCTATGCCGTTATTGGCGTAGAGAGATGATCTCTCTGGTTCATTGACTTTGCGATTGTTGTCTATCCTTGTCTCTGGTAGTCTGCCCTTGCCTTCCAGGTATTGTAGTCTTTCTTACATGTTGTAGTTTATTCTTGATCTTTTTGATGAAAGAAACTTGTATCATCTAAGAAAGCATTTTTGTTCCCGCTGCAGTTGTATAGATCCAGATTTGCTGTGTTGTAGTTTCATTCCCGAGAATTGGTGGGTGTGGAAGTCTAATACCATGTCGAAGGATTTTACTTACAAATTTAAGATGAGTCTTCCACACAGTATGTTCCGAGGGCTTTTCGTTAGATCTATCTTTATACATGGAAGTAAGAAGACATCAGGCATAATCAACTGAAACAAGCATGGGCTGAGAGCTGGGTTGTCCAGAATGCTATTGTCTCTACCAATGCTTGCCGAGCGCGCATAGAGTTAACATGGTATCACTTACTATCCTATAATGGTGTTTCCTTAGGTCACTAGAGCCAATTAATATGCTATTCACAATGTTGGAGTGGTCTGAATTGTACATATAAGTTAGATTGGGAGATGAAGTCTTGTTGTGTGTGGTCGCTAGGCCCGATATCCGGATATCTAGCTGCTAGTGGACGCTGTTTGTGCTTGGGGTGATATCGATCCTTGCCGATTGGCTGTGACTTGGAGTCTCATATGTTTGCATGCCAAGTAAATGTATGAATCTTGAAGAAATGCCAGAGCAGTTTGCTCCTCTATGACAAGTGTTCCTTGTACTGCTATTAGTTTTAGTTTGTTGCTGTTTGACTTTTGTATGTGAATTGGCTTCTATTTGAGTTTATGATTGTCTAGTGTTTTTGTAGCGGTTGGAAGCAGTTTTTGGTAATGATTTGCATAGACCGACAAGGCACGTGCTGGCGATTCATGTATGGGAGAAGGTGCCATCAATTCGTCTTTATATTGCGCTAAGGACAAACATGAATGCAAACTTATAGATTAACATACTTACTGCAAAGTTGATAGACCCTGAAGCCAATCGATAGATTCTTCTGTTTTTAACTAATGGCTATATTTTTCTGTACAATATATTTTGAAGATATATTCTTGTGGGAATGTTCTGATGAATATATTAATCTAGATGTATATTATTTAATAGTTTTATATTAATATTTTTATTAATTATTCTTTTTTCAATTCCATTTAATATATTATTGAAAGCAAACCAACAACACTAGAAATAAAAAATTCTCATATCTTGGCAAGAATACCGACCGGAAATATCGGTCGGTAATGGGAAATTATTTAGTGTAAAAAATAACTGAGTAGTAATTACCGTGACAGACCTTTCGGTCGGGTAATGAAGAAGTTTTAAATTAAAAAAAATAATTCGTGTGATTTTCCGAACGAAAGGCGTCGGTAATCTTCCATTGTCCCTCCATTTTCTTCGAGGGAATAATTGGGTTACCGACCGATTTTCAGGATGCGGTATAACCGACCGAAAATCGTCGGTGAACCACAATTATTCCTCCAAGAAAATGGATCCGGATGTATTGGTCGTGTGACGGTCGGGTAATCGGTCGGTAAATCCTACGACCGATTATCGGTCGGTAAATTTTTTGGATTTACCGACCACCGAAATTTTCCGACAGCCTGAGTTTAGCCGACCGTATTTTCGGTCGGTAACCCTGTTACCGACCGATTTTGGTCAGGTAAGACGTGGTCGGGCCGAAGCCAATTTTCCTTGTTGTGGGTCTTGCAAGGAACTTCTGGGCAGAAGCATTAATACTGCATGCTATAATCATCGTGTAATGCTAAGACCTATTGTTAATAAAACACCATATGAACTGCTTAAAGGAAGAAAACCTAACATATCTCACTTCAGAACATTTGTTGTAAGTGTTGTCCATAACAATGGTAAAAGGAACTTAGGTAAGTTTGTATAGCGAGTGATGAAGCTGTGTTCCTTGCTATTCAATCATAGCAAGGCATACAAGTATATAATAAAACTCATGTGTGTAGAAGAAAGTATTCATGTTATATTTGATGAGGCTAACACACATTTTAATGCTCAAGAACTAGAAGACAATGATTTTGAAATTGGTCTTTCAAGGAAAGATGACCAGATGAAGAGCCCAGCAAGCACTCCAAGAGTACCCATGCAACTCAGGAGGTGGAGCAAGCAGGTAATACTGAAGTTCCTCATCCTGAAGCAGAAGCAGAAAGAACTGAGGTGCATGCTGATAAGAATGCTTAAGAAACTCAAGCTGAAGCAGAGCAGACTGAAGTTCCAGGATGAGAGTTTCGGCCAAAGCCATGGAAACACCAGAGATCGCATCCTACTGATCTGATCATAAGTGATATCAACAAAGGAACTCAAACAAGAGCTCAGCTAAGAAACTTTTGTGCATTTCATGCTTGCCTATCCATTGTTGAACCCAAGAACCAAGAAGAAGCTCTTAAAGATGCTGATTAGGTGAATGTCATGCAAGATGAGTTAAATGAATTCGAAAGAAACAAGGTATGACATCTTGAACCTCTACCTAAAAACAAGAAAGTAAATTGACTAAGATGGGTTTTTAGGAACAAACTAGATGAATATGGTACTATTGTAAGGAACAAGGCCAGACTAGTTGTAAAAGGTTATAATCAACAAGAAGGCATAGATTTTGAAGAAACTTTTGCACCTGTAGCAAGGTTAAAAGCTATTCGAATTCTCATTGCTTTTGCATCTTTTATGGGTTTCAAATTATATCAAATGGATGTTAAGTGTGATTTTCTAAATGGTTATTTACAGGAGGAAGTTTATGTTGAACAACCTCCTGGCTTTGAAAATGAACAATTTCCAAATCATGTTTTCAAGCTTGACAAAGCTCTCTATGGGCTAAAGCAAGCTCCTAGGGCCTGGTATGAAAGGCTATCAAATTTCCTTTTACAAAATTCTTTAAAAAGAGGAAAAGTCGATAAAACATTGTTTTTGAAAGCTGAAGGAACTGACCTATTGATCGTGCAAATATATGTTGATGACATTATCTTTGGTGCTACTAATGAGAAACTGTGTAAGTATTTTGRTGACCTTATGAGTGGAGAATTTGAAATGAGTATGATYGGTGAGTTAAACTTCTTTCTTGGTTTCCAAATAAAGCAAACTGAGAGGGGGAACTCAATTCATCAACAAAATTATATTAACGAACTATTGAAAAGGTATAAATTCGATCAAGTTAAAACTAATCACACTCCAATGGGAGTTGGTACTAGATTAGATGAAGATCCACAAGGTATTGCTGTTGATCAGAAAAGGTATAGAGGTATGATTGGTTCTCTTCTCTACTTAACTGCCAATAGACCTGATATTCCTTTTAGTGTAGGTGTGTGTGCAAGATTTCAATCTAATCCTAAAGAATCACACCTTATGGCTGTTAAAAGAATATTTAGATATCTAAAAGGAACAGAGAACATGTGTCTCTTCTATCGAAGAAGTGATACTTTTGACTTGAAAGGATTTACTGATGCTGACCATGTAGGAGATTTAGTAAACATGAAAAGTACTTCTGGAACAGTCCAGTTCCTTGGTTCTTATCTTGTTTCATGGGCATCAAAGAAACAGAACACTGTAGCCTTATCTACTGCTGAAGCTGAATATGTTGCTGTTGCAGCATGTTGTTCTCAAGTTCTCTGGATCAAACAACAATTTAGAGACTATGGTATGAGGTATGACTGTATCCCAATTTATTGTGATAATACTAGTGCCATATGTATTTCTAAAGATCCAGTTCATCACTCTAAAGTTAAGCATATACACATTAGACATCATTTTTTAAAGGATTATGTTGAAAAAGGCTTGATCAAAATTGACTTTTGTGAAACTGAAAATCAAATAGCTGACATTTTGACAAAGCCATTAGCAAGGGACAGATTTGAGAGGATGTGTATGGAACTTGGGATGATTCAACTATCATAAGAGGTATGCCATCAACCTTCCAAAGGTATGATCTTAAACATTATGTATATATATATATATGTCTCATGCACAATTTTATATGAAAAGTATTACTCCAAGTACTGCATGTATATTCTTTGTGTGTTAATATGAAATCACATGTATTAGTTGAAGCATGCAAAATTATGTAGTCTGATAAAATATAAAGCCCAAGTTGTTTTGTTCAATAGTTCAAGTCCAAAAATTATCTAAACACAAAACAAAACTTTAACTTTATCTACTATTTTATTTTTCATTATTTCTCTACAGCTAATTCAAAAATTCAAAAATCTCAAAAATATTTATATCTAAATTGGCCGTATTGCATTCGAAAATCAAAACTCCTAGAATATCTCAACCGGATGCAAATAATCTCATTGTTCAATGTACATATAAGTATCAAACTATAGTTGTCAAATCAACTGCATCAAGATAATAAAGTTACTAACCATTAATTAATACTCCCATAAATTTTGACCGACCACACGTTCATCTCCTTTACCTCTACCACTCGTTTCACTGCAATTATTTAACCCCATTATATAACATGCAAAATCAAAATTTCTACTTCACTTTTTCATCACCACTCTTCACCAAAAATTCAAAAACATCGCAAAAACTTCAATTCTCACCCGTGGATATTTCTCCTTCACCAAACCCCTCTCGTTCTGAGCATCAAACTGAAATGTCAAAGAAGAGGAAACTAGAGGAAATTGAGGAGGAATGGGAAGAATTGGGCGAACCAATTCCCATGAGTGACAAATCTCTGGTGCGCACTCGAATTGAMAGTCGTTGCTCGAATCTGATGATGGGAATGGCTGTGAATCTCGAATGGTGTAAGGCAAGTAAGTTCACTCAATTACTCGAAATTCTTGAATTTCAAGGTTGGTGTGATCTCTTTGGTACTTGTTATCATAATGTTATGTCATATACGATTATGGATAAATTTGTTGAGACTTTTAAGAATGAAGATGGTGTGATTTCTGCAAAAATTAAAAATAAGAAAATTGAATTTGATGCTGCTGACCTAAGTGAAGCTTTTGGTGTGCCTAACGAGGGGTTTAGTGATTATTTTAAAGGTGCTTATGAAGAAATCATTGAGGGAGAGAAGGTCAGAAAGTCAGTGGAAGGTGTCTGTGTTAATGATATGGTTATTGCTATTGGTGGTCACCCTGATAATATCAAAACAAACCACAAATCATTTTCTCCTATTCAAAAATTACTCTTTCATCTTGTGTTTCGTTCTGTAATCCCTAGAACTCAGCATCGAGATGAAGCAAATCATCTTGATACTGTGCTCATGTACTACCTTGAAAAAAAAATAAAAATCAACTTTCCTGCTCTGTTGATCAAACACTTAACCTATTGCATGGAAAAAGGCTACAAAATTGGCTATATCAACCTTCTAATGACCCTGTTTGAAAGTTTTGACATTAAGAGAGATAAGGAGGTGCTCCATATGCAAGTCAATCACTATTGCAACCAGTACCTTGCATAGACTTGGCTTGTGTGTGAAAGGTGGTGTGTGTGTTTGAAATGAAGAGAAGTGAGGAAGAAAGAGATGAGGGAATAAACCTGCTGAAAAGATGAGAGTGAAAAAGGTGAGGACAGAAAAGGAAAAACCTGAAGTGTGGAGGAACAGCTGAAGTGGAAGAGAATTGTGCTAGTGTCCTGGAAGAGGAAGGGCCGAGGCAGGGGAAGAGAAATTTGAGGAGAGTGGGAAAACTAGAAAGGCCTGAAAAGGAGCAGATGCATCTATATGATTTAGATGCAGAAGAGGAGGAAGCAAGAAGAAGGACCAGTTGAGGACCCCTGCTCCCAAGGAACAAAAAAGAACTTCTGCATGAGTTTGCTATGACTTTGACAAGGATTTGATGGCTTCAGTTCTCAACACTCTTGAGGAACTGAGAACATCAAAGCAATTATTCTGAATGTCAACAGCAAGTTGGATTGGCTCTCTCTCGATTTCTCATTGAAGGATGCTCCAGACAGCTTGCCACCACTCAAGGACTATGAAGGGTCTCAATATTCAATCCAGATTGCTAAGGTCAGAAGAGATCTTGACCAAGGTTGATGCTGTGCTCAACGAGTTTGGTGAACCAGAGGAGGCTCAGCATTTTCAGTCCTAACCCCTATCACTTAATTATTAGCCTAGCCTACCCAAAACATTTATAATTATTGATATGGTCTGTAACTAATTAACTTGATGGTTTTTGGTTTTGATATTTCTTTTGGCTACTGGTACTTATATATTTATAATTGAACTATATGGGCTTATATATTTTAGATGATTATATATATGCTTTGCTTTGATTATGCTGTGTGTGGATTATTATTCATGTTTGATGTATGTGTATTGAAAGGGTAGCAATATACTTTCTATTGGTGCTGTGCTATGAGATATATGTATGCTTTGTTTTTGATGAAAGCCAAGAGGGGAAGAGGAGCAACCTCTTTGGTAACAGGTTATGATCAAGTGTCTAGCACTGAACTGCTCGATTCCTTGAGTTAGTTTCATAAAGCATGTATAAGGTAAATCAAACTTTTCTTTGTTTTGTTTCTCTTATATATCCTTCTTAATTGGTTATTTATGCACTAAACACTATTGATTTATGGTCTATATTGTTTAAAGAGTTGCTTTGGTTTGGCATTCATCAAAAAGGGATATGTTGAACCCTAAGTTTTGATGAATGGCACTCCAAACAAGAAAGCAAACTCTATGTATCTTTATCTAATCGTGTGTGTTTAGTTGTGATTAAAGGTTCCAGGTTTCAAGAGATTCTTAATGGAGCAAGGACATCCTTAGGAGAAGGAAGGAGTTCCTGTGATTCTTTGGAAGCTGTGAAGGAACTCAAGGAAGAAGTTCAAACAAGGAAGGTTGAGTTCCTTGATAAACAAGACTCGACATTGGTACAGTAGATTTAGGTTCTAGATTTATTGTACTGCTTGGTTATAATATGTGAAATATTGCTCATAGGTAAAAGGAAAATATTAAATTGGTGATTTAATCTATTAAGGACTTTTATCCGTTTTTTTATAAAAAGATAAATATCTAAATAAAGCTAGGATTAATTGTAATAGGTTTAATAAAACAAAATCTTTTATAAATATTAAAGATAAAATTTCTGTTAGAATATTTCTTAAAAACTTTATATTATATCTTTTGGAAAATAAATATTTTTATCTTTGAAAAATATCTTTCGGATTTTAAAAGTTGTTTGATGAAAATTATATTTCCTATAATAAAGGAATTAGTTTTAAAGAGTAAAAAAAACGTGTGCAAACTGGAATACTATCAAACAGCTAGTGGAGTATTTTTAGGAAGTGGTTGAATGGATAAATCTGTTGCATGGTGATCGTGTGTTAAGGTCTTGCATGTCAAGTTCCACTACATGGTATCACTCCTACAAGATAGGGAGTAATATGGTAGTGGACTTTCTGCTTGGCTTTCACGCAAAATCCATACTCTATAAATACTACTAAATCAGAAAGAAAAAGATACACAACACTTAGAGCAAAGAAATCAATCAAAGCATTATTTCACATTGTTGCCAAGCTTTTAGGTTTTTTCATAGAGTTGTAAAAGTTCTTCTTTCTGCGAATTGAAGCGAGGGGTTGTGTGTATCAACCGAGAGATTTCAAGAGAAATCGAGAGTAAGAGTGTACCCAACAGTGGGGTTGGTTGCGAGGGTTCAAGAAGTTCTGTAGGATCTGAGAACGAGTGTCTTAGATTGTAATAGGTGTTGCATCCTTTATAATTAAGACGAAATCCTGTGTTGCATCAGGTCACAGTTTTTCCTTTCTTGGCGTTTGTCTCGAGAGTTTCTGTGTTTGGGAAACTTGTTGTCTCAAGTTTCTTTTGCTTAAGTTCTTTTAATTCCGCGAAAATTACTTAAGTTCCCTACATTACAATTCACCCCCCCTCTTGTATTGTTTAGTCGGTCCAACAAGATCAAAGCTTAAATGGGAATCTTGTAGTGTATTATTATACTAGTAAGTTAAGCACCCTTATTAACATATAAAAATAAAATCATAGCAGATATGTTCAAAATTCATGTGTACTGCACACAACAGCATAGATCAACTCCATTGAAAACATAGATAGTTGCTTTGCCAAATCAAAGACGAATCAACAAGGAATTAGTCACAAAAATTGACASAAGAAGAATTAAGCAATCATACGTAATCACTAATATTGGTATACTAGTATTAACTATAACAATCAAAGACCCCCATCATTTTGTCATATACAAAAGGACCCATTCAAAAAAACGAATGAAAATGATAATACATAATAGTGAGAAAACATTAAACATTAATACCATAAGTTGCAATGATAAAGATTGGTTGGTTGGCCATTTGAAAATCGCCCTTTGACACACTTTCAAATTAGTACTCGTATTTTTCTTTAACAACAAACTAAGATCTCTTCCCTTTCAATTATGGGATTTTGTGCACCCACTAGCCACCGCATCAACCACACACAACACATCACTACTTATCTGATCTCTTTATTAACATCTACTAACCAAACATACCCCGAGTACATCAAATTTCATTAACACTCCGTATTTTTTTATCAATCAAACATACAAATAATCTTACCGTATTTTAATTTATTTTTTAAAATATATACTTGCAACTAACCCAAAATCAGGACTATTTTGGGAAACAATCACGTCTTTCTCATTGTAAGATAGAAACAATCACGCCACTTTTCATCATTTTTTTAAATATATGGAAGCTTTCTCTCCTCTATCCTTATTTAATTATGGAAAAAGTAGCACCTTTTTTCGAGGTGAACGTCTTAAATTCATATATTTCACATATGGAGTACAAAAAATTTAAAAAACAATTCCAAGTTAAAAGACAATTAGGGAAAAGATGGAAATAATCAAAGATATTTCATTACGACCAAAGATATTTAAATACAAACGGCAAATTAAGAGAAATTTGAGTGTTAAAAATTTAAGTATATTTACCTTACTAAGGATAATATCCAACAACTCAGACCCAGCTCTAGAATCGGTAAGCTTATGCCCGTAAAACAAACCCAAATCAATTAAATCAAATCGAACAATCAATTTACATTCCCTAGAAAATGTTGTTACATTCTTTTATTATTTGACAATTGCATGTAAAGAATGCCAAAAGATGATTTTTTTTGCTGTAATGAAATTTAATGAAGAGCACGGTGTGGTGTGGTTTCATCTATTTGTTGCTAAATTTGATTTTAATATTGTCATTTTCCTCCATTTTCAACCTCTTTTTTGGGATTTAGGTGATGGGCATGTTGATTCAGTTGTAGCAAGAGGTGGGAACAAAGCGTCTGGTGAATTTATTGATCCTGCAACAGCAGCCAGTGAGGAATTCTTTGAATTCTCTCCCCAAATGAGACAAATAATGACATGAGTCATGAGGAAATTTGTATTAACGCTAGTTCTAGTTGCCTGGATATGATAATGGATGAGTCGTGCAAGATGAGAAACAACACCGAAACAATGAACAAAATGGCTTCTGATGAGAAGTGCACTGATGCTCAGATGGAAGAGGTTGAGAAAGTCCTCGAAGCCTTGTCAGGTATTGAGAGAATTCTCATGGATGATTCCGATGAAATGAGTCTGTTAAGCCTGCAAGAAAATGATTCTAATTCTACTTTTTTGATTCATTTTGGCTCCATTTTGGACACTGATGTTTGTATCAACAACACTGTGGCAGTTGAAAGAAGCCTAACCAGAAAACTGTCTATAGACAAGAATGTGAAGGAAAATGTGGCAGGTGATGAGGTGAAGGGAAAAGATGTCGAAGTAAACAAACCAATTCCTGGCGTCCATGTTTCAGACTTTCAGCCCCCTTGTCTTGTGGATACATAAATAACTCGTAAAGAAAAGTTTAAGGATAGAGAGAAAAAGCTTTGCAAGGAAAAAGATATAAATAAGCTCTTAGAACGGGAAGGTCTAACTTCTACTGCACAAAAATCCAAAAGTGGGCCGGGGGAGGGGTAGTAACAATTGGTAGCTCAGTTGATAGGGTTGGCAAGGAGAACATAATTGACACTGCTAGTAAGGAGAAAAATCAAACGAATCAGTAGGCTTCCGCAAAAGATGTAAAATCAGGAAAACGCAAGCATATATCTCCAACTGGTGATGTTCTTAATAGCACAAATTCAGGATCTYTGAATCCATCTAATAATGAAAATATAGTTAAACAATCACGTCGGAACAATCGAAGAATTTAAGTTAACCACTAATCACACTAAATTGAAAGTTAAACTATAAAAACACAATTTTAAATTTATTTTTACAAAAATGATATACGAGTAACAAAATTTTCAAAGTCAATTAAATATGTTCCATTTTTTTGTAATCAAAGAACTGCCTGACCAAAAACTAAGAAAAACTCTACAATTAAACATTTATACTTAATATCTAACAACTACAATTATAAAAAGTAAGAAAAAAATCTAATTATAATAGCTAATTAGAAATCTTACCTAAACCCTATAAAATCAATTGCAGTAGCGTTGTGGTAAAAGGGCCGCTGAAGAGGAGGGCAACCGCTCAAATGGATGGCAGTAGGGCGGCGGTAGCAAGACGCCTGAACCGGCAACACAAAGAAACAGCTCTCAACAATGACAACACAAAGCAGCAGCTCTCAACAACGACAACACAAAGCGATGGCAGAAGAGCGGCAATGGTGGCAGCAGCACCGACGACAGCAGTGGTGGCAGTAGCATCGACGATTTGAATTGGCTGCAGCACCGGCGAGTTGTTTTTACAAAGAATAATTGTGTATTTTGTGTTTTGTTGGATTGGAATACTCGTGATATTGTGATTTTGTTGATTAAGTGTGTTTCGTTCTTTTTTTTTTATAGACTTAATTTTTTTCCTTTAAAAGACTATTTGTAATGGACAAATCCATCGCTCGTTACAAATAAGTCTGATTTGTAACAAACATTCAAACTGCCCYTTACAAATAGCTTTTGCGCGTCTCCCCAACCTGTTATTTGTAACAAACTTTTAGATATGTCCGTTACAAATAAGTTTTTTGTATTGGAAAATTAGTGTGCCCGTTACAAATAGGGCGTTACAAATAGCATTTTTTCCACTAGTGAGGCTATGATGTCAACCATCCACAGAGGAGGTGGACCAACCTGGAACACATACATAGCTTCACACTCTGTGCTCTTCTTGGGAAGCACCTCCATGAAGATGGATCTTATCAAGTTCTGAAAAGTTGTTGCGGCCAGCCCTGCCAGTGCATCTGCCAGGATGTTATCTTCTCTTCGAATCAAGCAAACCTCTAATGACTGTAGTTTTGAGGCTAACTCTTTCATTTTGGTGTAGTAGGCTTGAAGGATTGATTCTCTGACCTCATACTCCCCACTGTACTGGTTAGCAACTAGTTGGGAATCAGTCATGAGACAAACTCTTGTAGCCCCTATGGATAAGCATAGCTGCAGACCAACAATGGCAGCTTCATACTCAGCCTCAATGTTGGTTGCTTGAAATTGAAATTTCAGTGCATACTCAATGAGATCTTTTTTTTGGTGAAAGCAAAACCACACCAGCTCTAGAGCCAGCGTCAGTGGATGATCCATCTGTGTACACAATTCAGGGGACTGTTTGAGTGGGTTGCTCTTCATAGTAGGAACACTCAGCCAGGAAGTCAGCTAGGGCTTGTGCTTTGATAGCTGTCTTTGGTTGAAAAGTGATTCCAAAACTTGTTAATTCAAATGCCTAATTTGTTAATCTGACTGATTTCTCAATCTTCTCAAGTGATTTTTCCAATGGCAGGTCTGTCAAGACAACAATGGGATGTGCATCAAAGTATGGTCTCAACCTCCTGGCTGCTGTGATGACAGCATAGGCAGCTTTTTCAATCATGGGATATCTGGCCTCTGCCCCTGTCAGGGTATGACTCACAAAGTACACAAGTTGCTGCACTTTGTCCTGCTCTCTTAACAAGACAACACTTACTGTAGATTGACTGACAGCAATATATAGATACAGTGTTTCACCTGGTACAGGCCTGACAAGGGTAGGGAGTTTCACCAGGTGCTTCTTTAATTCATTGAATGCTTCATGCTGCTCTGGCCCCAATTGAATTCTTTATTCCCCTTTAGCACTTTGAAGAATGGTTGAGATTTCTCTAATGATCTAGCAATGAACCTGGAAAGTGCAGCCATCCTTCTTTTTAACCTCTGGATATCCTTGATGCTCTTAGGCTCAGGTAAATCCAATGCAGCTTTAACTTTATCAAGATTGGAATCGATTCCTCTCTGACTGACCATGAACCCTAGGAACTTACCAAACTTAACCCCAAAAACACATTTCTTAGGATTGAGTATGACCTGGTATTTACTCAAGTTAGTAAATGTTTCAGTTAGGTCTTCAATGTGATCTTCAGGGTGAATACTCTTTACAATGGCATCATCAACATATACTTCCAGATTTCTGCCCCTTTGAGTCTCAAAGACCTGGTCTATCATTCTTTGATAAGTGGCACCAGCATTCTTGAGCCCAAATGACATCATGATATAGTTATAGACACCACAACTGGTGATGAAAGTAGTTTTCTCTTTGTCTGGTGGATACATGTAGATTTGACGATAACTTGAGAAGGCATCCATGAAAGAGAGCCTAGCATGACCACTGGTTGAATCAACCAACTGGTCTATCCTAGGCAGTTGATAGCAATCTTTTGGACAGGCTTTGTTGAGATCAGTAAAATCTACATACATTCTCCACGTTGCATTGGGCTTCCTTACCATCACCACATTTGCCAGCCATTCAGGATAGTGACAAAGCTCATTAAAACCGGCATCAAGTAGCTTATTTACCTCTGCGTCAATGGCCTGGTTCTTTTCACAAGAAAAGTGCCTTTTCTTCTACTTCACATGCTTCTTTGTTGGATCAATAGCCAAGTGATGTGATAGAATCTCTGGATCAACTTCAAGCATCTCGTCTGCTGAGTAAGCAAACACATCCTCATGCATCCTGAGCAAGCTGATAAGATTACATCTTTCATAGGTTCCCAGGTCTGATCCTATTTGCACCATTCTGTATGTTCCTTCTATCAGGGGGACTGACTCAGTGCCTTCAACAGGCTGAGGTACTGCTACTCTGTCCAATTCAATCAGGGTTCCAATAGTGTTGAGTCCCCTAGTGTTTTGAATGATGACAAACAGTTGCAATAACAGGTACATTGGTCTGATGAATACAGTTGGTCTGAACAATTGAGATACTATTCTTGGTCACTTGAAAGATAGTGACATGTATGCTTACAAGTTATATAGTGCAAATTGCTATATGTGTTTGGCATATAGGAATTCCATCTATTGAAGCAGAAAGTCCTTCGTGGAAGACTCGAGAAGATCAAGGAAGCTTCGAGAAGTTGAAGAACAAAGAAGATTAGTTCTAGGATTAGAAATAAGTCTTCTTGTTGTACAAGTGCATGAATGTGTTTGTTGAATGCTTGTATTATTGGTTGACGACATTGGGCTTTGAACTTTCTCTCTTAGAGTTAAAGGGAACTAAACCAGTTGGAAAGTTTTCTTAAAAAATATTTTTTGGAAAGTTTTTCTTAAAACGGTTTTATGGAAACTTCAAAGATGATCTGGTGGGAATATATAATTGGATATATGGTAATTACTTGAGATGCAATTAAAGTAACATAAGATATTATATCATCTTGTATGGAATAATATCTTATGGGACTTTCCTAAAATATAGGGAATAAATATATTTTCATTTATCTCCTATATTCTAGGGTTGCATCACTAGTAATTGCTAGGCCTTTGGCTATAAATATCCATGCATATAGACTCACGAAAACCTACTTCTCTCCACGTTCTTAAAAGGTGTATCTTTGAGAGAAAGAAAGAAAGAGAAAAGTCTAAAGCCTAGATCAAGCAAGTACAGTTCATACACACGAGTGCACAAAAGATTTGAGCGTTCATATACTCTTGTAAACAGTGAGTTAGTAAATTGAGAGATTTGCATTGTGTTGAATCACCAACGAAGGGGTTGGTGATTGGGTAGCAATTGTGAGTTCAGTTGCGAGTGCTTGTGAGTTCAAGTGCTATTTAGAACACTTGGGTTTAGTGTGGGGTGACATTGTGTGTGTGTGTGTGAGTTCACATACATTGTGAGTGAGGGTTGCTTTGATTATTTCGGAGTAGAATTAATAAAAGTAACTAGGGTAGGAGGACGTAGCCCAGAGTTGGGTGAACCTCGTTAAATTTGCGTGTCTTTATTATTGTTGCTCAATATCGTTCTACGTACTTTTCAACACTTATTCCGTTGCGAGACCAGTCCAACTGGTCTACTCTACTAAAATAGTACACAATTGAAAATTTTTAATAGCCACTCAATTCACCCCCCCTCTTGAATACCTTCGGGAAACCTTCAAGTAGAGAACTGGCCTCATTCTTGAGGTTGAGTTTCAACTGTGCTTGGACCAATTACCTTGATAACCCGCTTCTTCAAGGGTTGGGAGTTGGTTTCTGCTTCCATATCAATGACCTGTTTCCGAAGCCGAATAGAGTCTTCTTTCCTCGAGGTCTTGACCAGGGCAAACTGACATGATCTAGCTGCTACTTGTGAGCCTTTCAGGACAGCTACCTGTCCATTATCTGCTACATATTTGAAACACAAATGATAGGTAGATGTTACTCCTTCAAATGCACTCATAAATGTTCTTCCCATTATGATGTTGTATGGTGAGTAGGCCTCTACAACTTAAAACCTGACCAACACTGTTCTACCCAGCTTCTCATTACCCAGGGTAATTGGCAGGTTAATCTCTCCTCTAGGGAGGATTGAACTTCCAGATAAACCTGTTATGGGGCCAGATGTGGGCTCCATATTCTTGTCCTATAACCCCATCTACTGATAAACATGATAATATAGGACATTAACAAAGCTTCTTCCACCATCTATTAGAACTTCGTGGACCAGGTGATTGCATACTTGAACAGAGCATATTAAAGGATCATTATGGGGATGGACCAGGCCTCTACAATCTTGGGGTCCAAAGCTAATTTCAGGAATATCTAAGCATTCTGACTGATAAGTTCTAGAACAACCAGTAGTTCTAACCCCATTCTTTAGATGATTCCTGGAGACTGGTGGACCAAAGATAACAGAGATTTCATTTATGGGACGCTTAGGCTGGTACCTCTTTGCAGGCTCTAGTCGATCCTCTTTCTGAACCTAGTCCATCTCCTCTTGTTCCTTAGCAAACTTCTTGTACTGACTGAAGAATCCTTTCCTGATGAGATCTTCAGGTTGTTCTTCAACTGCACACAATCCTCTGTGGAGTGGCCTGGGCATTCGTGGAAGTCACAATATTTGTTGAGATCTTTGCCCTTTTGGGTGGCCTTGTCCACTTGTCATCATTCTTATGTGCTGCAAATATCACTGCCTTGTCAGTGTTATGTGAAGTAAAGCTCTCAAAGATTGGTGGGAGAGGTACTGCAACCTTCTCTTTCTTCTGCTTGTCTCTTTTTCCCTTCCTAGTCTTCTGGGAAGTTAAAGGTGCTTTATCATCCTTTTTTCTACAGGGGTGCTACCTGGTGCTGTAGTCTTATTGAACTCCTCCAAAGTGATATAATAATCTGAAATGTGCATGGCCTGGGCCAAGGTCTCTACCTTAGACTTAGTAAGGTGGTCCCTAAACGGGCCAGGTCTCAAACCATACTACAAGGCCATGATTATCACGTCAGGCTTTGACTTAGAGACTGTTATAGACTCTTTGTTGAACCTGGTAAGGTAGTCATGCAAGCTTTCATTCGTGCAATGTTTAACCAACATGAGCTCAATTGATGACTTTTATCTTCTCCTACCACTTATAAAATGGTTCCTCAACTGATCAGCCAGTTCACCAAAACTATAAATGCTACCAGGCGGTATGTTGCGAAACCAGGCCTGGGCAATACCAGTGAGCGTGGTAGGGAAGTATTTGCACCAGCTTGCATCTGGGAATTCCCCCAAATAGATGTGTCCCTCATAAAGGGCAACATGGTCATCTGGGTCTCTAGTACCATCAAATTTAATGTGGCCCGGTATCTTCACTTTCTGAGATCGAGCTCTCAATATTTCATCATAGAATGGTGATGAGGATGGATACCTGATTCCACCATCTTCATGTGTCGCTGCCTGGCCTGTCGTGGCTCCGGTGATGGGCTGACTTTGTGTAGGACCTTGTCCCCCCAACCTATGGAATGCTGAGAGTTGATTACCTAGACGATCATGAACCGACTGACCACACCAGGTTGCATGCTCAAGCCTAGTAGTCTCTAATGTAAATCCAGCAAATCTTGCCTTGGGGCCAGGTCTATGTGTACCTGCCCTAGTATGGTGATGGTGAGTTGGACTTGCATATCTGACCTCTGGTCTTACGTCGTTCTCTTCAGGTATATCCTCCAATGATGGGGTTGACCCATATGATGGAGAGGATAGTTATGGGCGAGGTGAGTAACTCAGCCTCCTCCTGACACGTGGTCTGGGTGGTCTCATCACTAGTAGAAAAATAGACAAAAGTTGGGGTTTAGAAAAAACCCCAGCTTTTGAGTGTCAAAAGCTGGGGTTTTTTAAGTAACCTCAGCTTTTAACAATCTTAGAGGCCAAAAAATTAGTAAAATCACA
Organism: Bassia scoparia; assembly: GCA_008642245.1. Lineage (NCBI taxonomy): Eukaryota > Viridiplantae > Streptophyta > Magnoliopsida > Caryophyllales > Amaranthaceae > Bassia > Bassia scoparia. Next base: position 9,534 of record SNQN01005638.1, on the reverse strand, counting down.
AAAGCTCCAACTTTTGACTGTATTAAAAAAAAAATTAATAAAACAAACCCACCTTTGCACTCACGACCAAAATAAAATCCCCAATTCACGCCTAACCCTAATCTCCCTCCTCTGATCTTCATTCACGCCTCTCACCTCGCACCTCTTACCTCTCATTCACTTCTTTCTCCTTTTTCACCGCTTTCTCCTCTTTCACTTCACCCTAGGCGACGACGTCTCTCTCTCTCCGTTTTCTGATATGGGGTTTTAATTTACTTTTGTTTTTTCTTCTTCTCATTTTTATCTAATTTTTTTTACTGAAATTTGACATTTGTTCTAATGTAGGTTTTTTACTGTAATTTTTTTCTCAGGATCGCAAGATGAAGATGATTTGAAGATGGCAAGATGATGATTTGAAGATTTATATTTCTCCATGGATTTATTTGGATATTTAATTATTAAATTTCTTATGTAATTTTTAATGTACTCTAATCATTTACCTCGTCAATATATATACAAGATTTTTTAATGAGTGTATTTTACACTCATTTATTTGTATTTTTTACCAAATTTTAATGGAAATTGATATTTATATGTATATTTGAAAATAATAATAAAAAAGTTAGCCCATGTTTTGTCTCTCATTATACAATGAGAGACAAAACATGGGCTAATTTTTTTTATATATACTAGTCAAAAGCTGGGGTTTTTAGCTAAAACCCTAGCTTTTGACTTCACAAAAGCTGGGGTTTTAAGCTAAAAACCCCAGCTTTTGTGAAGTCAAAGGCTGGGGTTATTTTAACCCCAGCTTTTGAGCCCTAAATAACCCCAGCTTTTGATGATTTTTCTACTAGTGCATGGAGCCACTCATCTGGTTGTGGCGTCTTCGCGTAGTGTAACTTGGAGTGGGTGGAGTTGGCCCAAATGGGACATGCTCTTATGTGGTACTCACTCCAGAGGTAATGCTAACATATCTGGAAGACGTCAAACCAGCTCGTCGAAGAACATTCTTTGCTTGCTCCACTTGGTCTGCCGTTAGTGGAGTCGAATGATCATGAGTTCTCCTGGAGGGAGAAGGTGTCTGATGACGATTTGTGATGTTTGGTTTATTTATTAGTTTTAGGTTTAATTTAAATTAGGCTTAGATTAGTGGATATTAATTAGGCTTGGTTAAAAGAAATAGCTTTGGCTTATGTAAAAGGATATGGGTTTAAGGGTGGGTCTATAATCTATTTAAGCAATCTCATGCCTTTGAAGAAATCCGGACCAATTGACGATCGATATAGTAAAATCATCGGACCCTTATTTGGGGAGACATTTTTAGGTGTCTACAGAAGCCCCCACTTTGACTGAGWCTYGAGAGACGAAAGCCTCGTAAGACGAAAGTCAAAGTATTCGATTTGGGACGGAGAGCAACTCAAGACGTTCTGCGACCCTGAGTTACCCTTTTTCGCCGGTACCTGCAAAACAAAGGTTAGTTTTACCTGTAGCCGTGTCCCGTGCGGTCAGATTTCCTTGGATGTGCATGTATCCTTTGAATGATCTATTTGCGTCGGAATTTCTAGTGCGGGGGAAAATTCCAAAACCCGAGAGTATATGTGTCTGCGGAATTTCTGGTGCGGGAGATAATCCCAAAACCTGAGAGAATGTGCGTATGCGGAATTTTTGGTGCGGGAGCAAATTCCAAAACCCGAGAGAAGTGTGCATGTGGAATTTCTGGTACAGGAGAAAATTCCAAAACCCGAGAGAAGTGTGCATGTGGAATTTCCGGTGCGGAAGAAGATTCCAAAACCCGAGAGAAGTGTGTCTGTGGAATTTCTGGTGCGGGAGAAGATTCTAAAACCCGAGAGAATGTGTGTATGCGGAATTTCTGGTGCGGGAGAAAATTCCAAAACGCGAAGTGTGCTTGCGGAATTTTTGGTGCGGGAGAAAATTCCAAAACCCGAAGTGTGCATATGTGGAGCTTCTGGCGCGGGAGAAGATTCCAAAACCCAAAAGAATGTGTATCTGCGGAACTTCTGGCGCGGGAGAAGATTCCAAAACTCGAAAGGATGTGTATGTGGAAATTCTGGTGCGGGAGAAAATTCCAAAACCCGAGAGAATGTGTGTATGCGGAATTTCTGGCGTGGGAGAAAATTCGAAAACCTGAGAGAATGTATATGCGAAATTTTTGGTGCGGGAGAAAATTCCAAAACCCGAAAGAGTGTACGTCTGCGGAACTTCTGGCGCGGGAGAAGATTCCAAAACTCGAAAAGATGTGTATGTGGAATTTCTGGTGCGGGAGAAAATTCCAAAACCCGAAAGAGTGTGCGTCTGCGAAACTTCTGGCGCGGGAGAAGATTCCAAAACCTGAAAAGATGTGTATGTGGAATTTCTAGTGCGGGAGAAAATTCCAAAACCCAAGAGAATGTGTATGCGAGATTTCTGGTGAGGGAGAAAATTCCAAAACCCGAAGTGTGCATATGTGGAATTTCTGGTGCGGGAGAAAATTCCAAAACCCGAAGTGTGTAGGCGGAATTTCTGGTGCGGGAGAAAATTCCAAAACCCGAAATGTGTATGTGGAATTTTTGGTGCAGGAGAAAATTCCAAAACCCGAAGTGTGCATGCGGAATTTCTGGTGCGGGCGAAAATTCCAAAACCCAAAAGAATGCATATGTGGAATTTCTGGTGCGGGAGAAAATTCCAAAACCCAAAAGAATGCATATGTGGAATTTCTGGTGCGGGAGAAAATTCCAAAACCCAAAAAGATCTGTATGCGGAATTTCTGGTGCGGGAGAAAATTCCGAAACCCGAAGTGTGCTTGCGGAATTTCTGGTGCGGGAGAAAATTCCAAAACCCGAAGTGTGTAAAGGAGCTATTACGTATAGCAACAATCGCGTATAGCGATGAATGCCGTATAGGCGTGTGTAGGCAACTGCATGTAAGATGGGTCCTAGCCTCGTGTAGAGGTGGTGCAATGTGCAATGTAWTGTGTTTGTGTAGGATGCWTATGCATGATGATGTTTGTATGCTCAACGCATGATGATGCTTATGAAGTGCTTACCATGACTACATGTGTAATGCATGTTTGTCTTTGGATCTAATGCATGAAATGACCAAGGAAATTGACTAATGGTAAGATGCTTTTGGATTGCGGGATGGAGCCGTCTCAAGCCCCCATTCGAGCAAAGGCGATGCTTGTGATTGCAAGTGAGCCCCCAACCCATGGGGTTCGGGTGTATGGGAATGGCTTAATTTGTGGTGTTGATGGCTGGTTTAGTGGGTGAGCCCCCAGCTTGATCAAGGTTGGGGCAATGGTTGATGTAGTAAGGTAAGGCTAGTGAATTTTGTGGAGTCATGGGTCTTGGCTTAGCTTTTTGTGGCGGTAATGGTAAGGGATGAGGTACTGGGATGTGATTTTGATTTGCCCAAATCGGTGACTTGAGTTGAATGCCGCATGAGGAGAGAACATGGAGAAAATGCTACAATGCGATGCTTTGAGGAGGATGCATGATGATTGCTACAGAGTYATAGCCTAAGGAAGAGTTGAGGAGAGCCCCTTAAGGTGTATGAAAGAATAGGCTAAAGGTTTAAGAAAAGACAAGGCTAAAATTTGTGACTAAGGGTAAGTAAATGGGGAATTGATGTGGTTGGCTAGATGATGTAGGTTCAAGCTCGAGTCTATGTCGGGTGCTACACTAGGAATTTGTGCTTCTAGTCTTAAGAGAATCAAACTATATGAGAGAGTGGACCTCAGAGTGTTATTGAGTTATTGGGTCGGACCTCGAGAAGAGGCTTCCTACGTATCCTTTCGGAATCAGACCATCGTAGTTCTTGTTGATGATTGGACAATGCCTCGTGTGAGAGGGCTTTTGTGGTTGTAATGTGAGGTTGTGGTTTGAGGGTTAAAAAAAAGCTCGATGATCATGAAGTGAACCCACGGTGTGCAGTGTGCTTTTTAGACTTTTGCTTTTTTATTTGATTTGGGCTTTGAGCTTTGGATTTGCATTGGATTTTGACATTGATTTGCATTTTTTAAGACTTTTGTATAATTGGCATTGAACTTTGATTTTTTTTTTGTTTTTCCTTTTTACCCATTTTATTCTTCTCTTTTTTTTTTCTTTTGCACATGTCTTTTCCTACGCACCGTTTGATCCAAAGGGTTAAGCAGATGTGGGTGATGAAAGAAAGATAGGCTGAATGATAGTGTTTCTGGCTCAAAGGGTTGCAAGGGATTTTGATTTGATGTGATGAAGGGAATGGAGGGAAGAGATTATTTTATGGAGCTATGAAAGAAGGCCTCTCTTGGCAATGTCCATGTAAGTGTGAGGTCAGCAATTAATTTGATTCCATTAAAATTAGAAGCACAAATTATATGGAGGCTAGAGAGATAATGATAAATTAAAGTTTTATTAATACCAAAAGAATTTATTACATAGAGGCTAATTGCAGAATCTAAACCTAATGACATAGACCCGAAATGGAGAAAAAGAAATGATACATAGTCTAGGAAAGGGACTCTCCGACTCGATCCTAAAGCTAAGATCATGACTCATGTGAATTGAAGAAGGTCATCCTCTATGTCACTCGATGTCGTAGACTTTCGAATGTGGTAAGGCTCGATACTTGAGATGATCTTTGTATTCTGGCTGGAGGCAGAAATGAGGTCTTGACCATCTCTTCTTAGTAGGAGCAGACTAGGTGGCAAGCAACTCCTCTCATCAAGTCAGATGGTAGTGAACCCTCGTTCTCCGCTGCTTAAGGGATTAAGCTCTCGGAAGGATGTTTGGGTCTGAATGTTACCTTGTATCTTGCATGAGTGCGTGGATGATTTCCAAGTAGCTATTTGTTTCTAGAAGTGAAAAGAAGACTTCTGACATATGGTTCAAAGAAAGGGGAAAGACCATTGGAAAAAAGGCGAAGTCAATCCTTTAAGCGCCATGGTGGGTTAAATCCTTGATATGGATCGAGGGTCATCGTGGTTTGAACTTGGGTGTGTCCTCAGCCGAGAAATCTTTGGAAGTTTGGTTGAAAGTGTGGGTCTAGAGGAGGTTGTCTTGGTAAAGGTGGGGTTCGATGGCTTTTGATCGCTTTTCAACTAGCTTGTCAAGGAAGTGCTGAGGTAATCCTTGATCTTAGTTCAAGCTCTTGAACATGCTTGCAAGCTTGGATCTTGTCTTGGTTCGAAGGCCATTTTTGTGGTGTTAAGGCTAATGTAATGAAGGTTGGAGGAAGGTTAGGTTTGGATAGGTAGGGCTCAAACTCGGTCGAGCAAGGGCTATGGAGACGGCTTACCTGTTTCAAAAGAATAAACTAAGTAACCTCCATGGTCATTATTGAACATATGGGATGCAGTGCAAATGCATGTCCTAATTCCATGGTCTCTTTCCTAGTATGAATGCATGAATGCAAGATGCCCTTTCGTTTTTTTTTTTTTTTCTTTTTTGTTTTTTTGTTTTTTTTTGTTTTTTTGTTTTTTTTTGTTTTGTTTTTGAAAGGGACCAACTGACATAGGAAGGTATGATATGCACAGTCTAAGTGGTTAGGGTCATGCCAGATGTGCTAAGGGTCGAGTCTAAGTTTGGCAAGGGTCAATCTATGTGAGTACGGTCAAGGTCAAAGTTTAGGTCAAAGTCTGTGCTACCCTAGTGGTCAAGGGTCAAGAGCTAAGGTCAGAGTCTAATGCTATCTAGGTCAGTAGAGCTAGGGTAAAGTCAGTGGACTAAGGTCAAAGTTTGATGGACAAAGTCTAGAGAACTATGGTCACAGACTAAGGTAGAGGTCAACTAAAGTACTATGGGCTATGAAATGCATGATGTGAACTAAAGATGCCATGGACTACAGAATGTGATATGAAACATGTTGTTAAGGTCAAGAACTATACATGGCTAGGGCCATAAATGCAATATATACACAACGATGAAAGTCAGCTAGGTCGGGTCAATAAAGAGGTGCAACCTAAGAGTAGAGCTGGTCCAATTTCACCACTTTCAAGGTAGTGATGTATGGCGAGTTACCTTATGTACAAATCCGTAAACTGCAAACACGGCATGGGTGGGATAGGACTTGCCTTAGCATGCATCATTAACCAATGCAACAAGGTGTATCCCCTTAAGGTGTCCGAGATAGAACATGCCCATATTGAGACAAGGCCTAAGGCGGACTATGCGGAGGGTCACATGCAAATGCAAAAATCCAATAATCGTGATAATGAAATTACGAGAACTTTCAGTCTGTCCACTCACCAACGGTGATTATCCCAGTGAGTCGCAATTTGTAGACCACGGGCCTACCTGCGGGCTACTCACACATGATGTAGGCAAGCAAGCCCCTGCGGGGTCGGCCACGGTCTACAATTTGGCGCTTCACTGGGGATAATCACGTTAGGTGAAGTGGACAGACTTGAAAGTCGTAATTCATCATCACGATTATTGGTTTTGCATTTTGCATGTGACCTCCGCATAGGGTACGCTTAGGCTCTTAGTCTCAATATGGGCATGTTCTATGTGACGATGCCTTAAGGAGGGATACTACTTGGTTGCATGTGGTTAATGGATCGCATGGCTAAGGCAAGTCCTATCCACAATGCCGTGTGTGCACGTGTTACGGGATCGTGTAATAAGGGGTAACCTCGCATACATCACTTACCGTGAAAGTGGTGAAATTGGACCAGCTCTACTCTTGGCGTGGTACTCTTTTGACTGACCATAGTTGACTCGTCATCATGTGTATGTATATGCATTGTATGGGCCTAGCATTGTATAGTTCTTGACCTTAACACATGTTCATAATCAATTCATGTAGTCATGGTCATCTTTTGTTCACATCATGCATTATAGCCATGATATTTTAGTTGACCTCTACTTAAGTCTGTGACATAGTTCACTAGGATTTGTCCTTCAAACTTTCGACCTTAGTCACACAGACTTTGACCCTAGGTCTTGACCTTGACCTTTAGAGTAGCATAGACTCTGACTTAGTCTTGACCCTTGACATAGGGTAGGCAAACTTTGACCTAAGATTTGACCTTGACCGTATCAATAGGATTGACCTTTGGCCAAACTTAGACTCGACCTTAGCACATCTGGCAGACCTAACCAACTTAGGATGTGCATATCATACATTCTATTGTTTTGGTGCCCTTAAAAAAAAAGAAAAAATTAAAAAAACGAAAGGGCACCTTACATTCATGTCATTCTAGGAAGATGACCATCTGGAATTAGGAATGCATTTGCATCTGCATCCAAGTTTAATAATGACAAGGGGTTCTACTAAGGATTATTCTTTTGAAACAGGGTGAAGTCGTCCATAGCCTGTTCGACCGAAGAGTTTTGAGCCCAATCCAAACAACATTCTCCAACAGCTTAAACACCAACACAGGCCTCGAACAAGAAAAGATCAAAAGCTTCGAGCAAGTTCAAGAGCTTGAAGCTAAGATAAGGGGTTGACTCGAGACTTCCTTGGACAAGCTAGTTGAAAAGGCGATCCAAAAAGCCATCGACCCCACCTATTACAAGACAACTCCTTTTGACCCTAACTTTTCAACAAACTGCCAAAGGTTTCTGCCGACAGATTACGAGTTCAAGCCAACGGATGACCTCGATTCCATATCAAGGGATTTAAGACCACATGGACTTAAAGGGAATTGACTTGCTTTTTCCAATGGTCTTCCCTTTCTTAGGAACAATATGTCGAAGTGGTTCTTTTCCTTCTTGAGAAAGAAATAGCTACTTGGGAGACACATACCGCATTCATGGCAAGATACAAAGGGTAACTTCAGACCAAACATCCTCCGAGAGCTGAATACTTAAGCGGGAGAGAAGAGGGTACTACTATCTGACTAGATGGAGAGGAGTTGCTGCCATAGTCTCCGCTCACTGAAGAAGAGATGGTCAAGACCTTCATTTCTCCAGCAGAATACAAAGATCATCTCAAGTATCGAGGCCTTACAATCGCAAAGGTCTACGACATTGGAGTGGATAGAGATGATCTTCTTCATTTCATGAGTCTAGGTCTTAGCTTTAGTGGTCGGAGAGTCCTTTCCTAGACTAGTATCATTTTTTTTTTCCATTTGGGTCTATGTCATTAGGTTTAGGATAATTTCTGCAATTAGCCTCTTTGTAATAATCTTTTTGTATTAATAAACTTTTTTTCATTTTCTTAGCCTCATATAGTTTGTGCTTCTAACTTTAATGGAATCAAATTAATTTCGACTCACACTTCAATGGACATGCCAAGAGAGGCCTTCTTTCATAGCTCAAAAATAACTCTTCCTCCATTCCCTTATCAATCAATCAAATATTGAACCCTTGAGCCATAACCACTACATTAGCATTTTTTTATCACCACATCTGCTAACCTTTGGACAAACGGTGCGTAAAAAAGACATGTGCAAAAGAAAAAGAGAAGAATAAAATGGGCAAAGAAAAAAAAAAAAAAAAGTTCATCCAGTTATAAAAATCACAAAAATGCAAAATATGTCAAAATCAAAGTTAAAGCCCAATTCAAATAAAAGCAAAGTCTAAAAAGCACACTGCGCACGTGGGTACTTCATGATCTCGAGCTTTTTTCAACCTCAAACACAGCTCACATTACACCACAAAAGCCTCTCACAGGCATTGTCAAATCATCAAAGAATACGACGTCTGATTCAAAAGGATACGTAGGAAGCTCTTCTCGAGGTCGACCAATAATCAATATTAGAGGTACACTCTCAGTTGGTTTGTTTCTTAAGGTAGAAGCACAAATTCCTAGTGGTAGCCCCGACATAGACTCGAGCTTGAACCTACATCATGCTAACCACATATCCATTCTTACCTAGTCAAATTTAGCCCCTTGTTTTTTTTTGACTATAGCCTATTCTCATAGCTTAAGGGGCTCTCCTCAACTCTTTTGTATTTCTGTAGCAATCAGAGGCATCTCTAAAGCATCGCATTGCAGCATTTCCATGTTCTCTCCTCATGAGATTTGGCCAAGTACCGATTTGGGCAAAAAGGATATCCAATACTCTATCCTTACAATACCACCCAATAAGCAAGAACCATGACACAAAATTCACTGTACTTATTCATCAACATTGCCAAGCTCGATAAACTGGGGTCACCACTAAACAACACAAACAAAAATTAGCCATTCCACACACCAACCCATGGTTGGGGGTCATTGCAATCACAAGCATCGCCTTTGTCGAATGGGGGCTTGAGAGGCTCCATCCGCAATCCAAAAGCATCTTACCATTAGTCAATTTCTTGGTCATTTCATGCATTAGATCTAAGGAAAACTTGCATTATGCATATAAGCATTCATCATGCGTTGAGCATACAAAAATACATGCATATCTCCTGAACAACAATACATTGCCATTGACCCACTCTCAAGAGGTAGGGCCATCTTACATGCGTTGCCTACCCAGCTATAGCATTCTCTCTATATGCGATCTGTTGCAATACGAACAGCTCTTTTACATATAGGGGTTTTTGGAATTTTTCCCGCAAGAAATTCATATGGCCACATTCTGGGTATTTGGATTCTTCTCGACTAGATCCGCAGCACTTGGTTTTGGAATTTTTGAAGATT
>SNQN01005637.1:29086-39314 GCA_008642245.1 Bassia scoparia | reverse complement strand
CATGGCCTAATGGGTTTACACTTATTCTATAAAAGTGTAATTTTCTCACTTGAAAATGCCACTTGTACCCCTTTTGGGGTAAGAGGTGGTAAATAGGCATCTAAAAATGCCTAATGACTTTTTCGCCAAGGGCCATTTGGCCTARTGGCTTTTGGCCGAGGGCATATTGGCCGAATGCCTTTAGGCCGAGTGCCTTTGGCACTTGTCTCTTACTTAGAGAGGCCACCTATACCCCATTTTGGATAAGAGGTGGTAAATCGACGGGCCTTTTGGTCGAGTGCCTTTTGGCCAAAGGCCTTTTGGCCTAGTGGCTTTTGGCCGAAGGCCTATTGGCTGAATGCCTTTAGACCGAGTGCCTTTGACATTTGTCTCTCACTTGGAGAGGCCACCTATACCTTATTTTGGGTAAGAGGTGGTTAATAGGCATCTCAAAATCGCCTAATGGCTTTTTTGCCGAGTGCCTTTGTCACTTGTCTCTCACTTAAAGAGGCCACCTATACCCTATTTTGGGTAAGAGGTGGTTAATAGGCATTCAAAATTGCCTAATGGCTTTTTCACCGAGGGCCTTTTGGCCTCGTGACTTTAGGCCGAGGGCCTATTAGCCGAATGTCTTTAGGTCGAGTGCCTTTGGCACTTGTCTCTCACTTGGAGAGGYCGCCTATACCCCATTTTGGTTAAGAGGTGGTAAACCGACCTTACTTTTGGCCGAGGGCCTTTTGGCGGAGTGCACTTAGTACTTTAGCCATTTGGCGCTTATTAGTACATTATAGTCATGTTGCCTCATTGGATCATGCCGGGGGTACTTAATTAGTATTCCGTGCCTTTTGGCACTTGGTACAACATAGTACTAATGCTGCTTAGTAGCTTTGATAATGACGAGAGGGTAGTCCAGAGAGTTCGCAAGTTAAAGATTGATCGACTTGGGACTCAATAAGAGTGCCGAGTCAATCAATCTCCATTGATTGCCCTCGAATTCTCTGGACTACACTCATAGTGTTTGAACATTGAAATGCCGAATAACCATTAATTTCACATTATAGGCCGAGTAACTATTAGACTTGGTTATTTTTAACAATTAGTCATTTGTAGTTTACCCTTGCCRGTTGAGWCATATATTAGATCTCAGGTGGCTTATTGRCTTCGATTTYTGGCCTTAAGGCTCTTAACCGATCAACTTTAGACCGCTTATATCTCCACCATTATCAAAGTGACTCTTACACTTAAATGGCTGAGTGATCCCATTCCCGGGTCTTCAGTTGTATACCGACCAAGATATTGAYCGACTGCGTAGACAAGGATACCGAGTGTCTTCACACTTGGATCCCTCATGTTGCCTCATCGGGTCYTAGATAGTATCTAGCCATTATAATGGCCGAAAGTCTTTCGRTTGTAGGACTCCCGTGTGTAGCGCACTTGAGGACTCCCTCGTGTTGCCTCGTTGGGTCACGGATAGTACTCTGTGCCTTTGACACTTAGTACATTATATATGTATATATACATTTTTATAACATTAGGAATTCTATGCGCATTACGCTTTTAGATTCCTCATGCCTCAAGAGGTCTTAGATGATATCCGGCTAACTTAATGGCCGAATGTTTTTAGCACTTGTCTGAGTGTGAATAACACTTGGAGGGTCGTCCGTACCTTTTTTGGGTCACAGATGGCTTACCGATCATATTTGGGGACGAATACAAGCAAATTAGGAAGATAGAGGAATGAGACTTCYTATTCATCCGTGCCTTAAAGACCAAGTCCAAAGTAAGATGCCTTATTGGCTAAGTTTGAAGTAGTATGTTGTTGTGTTTCCCTTTTTAAAACCTCGTTCTTACTTAGAGTTGCCATTATCCTCGTTTTTTTAGAAAGGGTAGCCGTGAAGTTTGTAATTCGGATTGATAGACTCTTTAAAGGTGTTTCTTAATCAGTCCCCATTGATTGCCTTCGAACTTCTTGGGTTGCACTTTCTTTGAATTACGTGCCATTTTTGTCGATATTGACACTTAACTTCATTCAATGTTATTCCTCTAAGATTTTGATCAATGTTCCACTATACAACCACTTTGTAGAAGATCCATCCACAAGCAGTGCACATCCATCATTTTGCCCTTCGAAACCGAGGGTCTGACTGCCTCAATAATGAAGTCGGCCAGGATCTGCCCCTAGATAGCTTTCCAAGGTTCAAACAGTCATATACACTCAGGATTAGAGCTATCTACACTCATCTCTCATAGCCTTCATGATAAGTGGCTCCACTATTAGGCTCATTTCCCTCCAATATAGACCTTACTTTGAGCCTTCAAGTGCAATTTTAGTCCCATTTTAGCTCGTTTGCATCTCACTTTTGTTTTGGAAATGGATTGTGAAATGGATGCAAATTTTGAGTATGTTTTAGTGTTTTGGCACCTACTTTGACATCTTTATGATGTTTTGTAGTACCGAGGCCGTATCATCGAGCTTTGATGCATTCGTGAGTGAACAAGTCAAGGAGCAAGGCATTAGAGCAAGTAGAAGCTTGGTCTTGGAAAAAAGAAGAGAAAGATTGACTTCAAGAGATCCGGGAGCGACCGCTCAAGTGAAGGCAGAGCATCGCTCACTTTGGGTGAGCGACCAAGCCAGGCAGGTGGATGTCCAGTTTGTTTCGACGTCGCTCAGCTCATTTGAGCGACCGCTCAGGCTCATTGAGCGCACCTATTGAGCGACCTGCCTAATTCAAGAAATACCAATTGTTTTGAGCGATCGCTCACTTCGGTAGACGACCGCTCAAACCTTCAGCGACCACTGCATCTAGAAGTCCTTCGTTAAATTGGAGATCGCTCATGGGTTTGAGCGACCTCTGAGCGACCCTCAGAACCTTGAGCGTCGCTCAGGCCCTTAGCAGACTGTTTTTCGTTCCTCTTTGGGCTGTGCATGTAATTTTGGCCCATGTATATATACACTTAGGTCATTTATTGCTGTACATAGAGTTTTCACTATTCTACATAGATTTTAGAAGAAAACACTAGTTTAGTTAGAAAAGTGCTTGTTCTAGAAATTTTAATCAACACTCCTTCTTTCAATCAATAAATTCAAGCTTTTGGTATCATTTCTTTAACTCTTCTCATTTATTAACTTGTTCCTTGTTTCATGTTTGGTTTTGCTAGTGTTTAGCCTTATTAGCTTACTAGTTGCTTATTGACATTCTTGGAGTAGATAACCATGTTTAGCTATTTTTAATGCTTACCATACATTTTTGTTGCTTTCAATCACATGATGTGTGACGTGTCTTTCTAAGACTAGTGTGATGGATTTGCATGATTGATTTGGGGTTTTGTCTTGTTAATGCTTGAAATAAGGAAGGTGGTGGTCTTTGAGTGTTGTGAGCATATTGTTGGCCCTTGATCAAGGTTAGCCCTATGTTGGATTTCATTCATGCGTGTCTAGAGCCATGATTGTTGTCCTTTCATTATTCAAAAGACCATGACCATAGTAATGCCTCGAGAGAGGATTATGACGATTAGAAGGTTGTTTGTTCTTGCAATTATGGTGGGTTGTTTGAGAGGGATTGGTGAGGCCTTAAGGGATACCCATCTCCTTTCCTTCGACCTCAATCTCTYCATTGGGGCCCTAGCAGGACGAGGAGAGAAAATAAGAGAGAACGATCCCCTTTTCCCGACTTTCAATGTTTGCCAAGRCATTCCCCAATCTATTGCATCGCCGGATCACTTGTCTTAGATTATTTAATTATTGATTGATCAATTGTGGTAGTAGTAGTTGTGTTAATCAATTGATTTCCCATAAAGATATAGACCCTTAGCTAGATTATTRGATTAATACATTGCTCCATGAGATTGATACCTTCGCTATATCACATCGGGGTTTTTGAACGAGAGTATTCAAAAGCTCTTTATCAAAATGGCGCTGTTGCCGGGGAGCAATGGATAGTTAATTGATAATTTYGTTGAGTTATTGCTTTCATTTTGTTTATTTGAGCTTACTTGTCAGTGCTCACTTCTCTCTTAGCTTTGGTGTATGAGTAGGAGATCGGAAGGCCCCGTTGACCCCCATTTTGATCCGGAAATTCAAAGGACTTTTCGAGCATCTCGGAGAGTGCAAAGGGGAGCGGTCTACGAGAATCCTACTTTTCAAGTTGAGCTTGAGGAGGACACACAATCTAAAACCTCTGACGCTTCATACGAGACATCAAATTCTAGTATGGCGGGGGAGGAACAACAAAGGATGCCGGAGCCTCTCTTTAGGGACTTTGGGGGCACCAGATAGATTTGARAGGCATGGTGGTATCCTATTGCCAACCACCACCACGAATTTCACTATCCACCCCACCTATACCTCAATGGTCCAAAGAGAGCCGTTTTYCGGGCTAAGTCATGAGGATCCCATCTCTCATTGGGAGAGGYTCATGGAAACTTGCGAGCTCATCACTACAAATCAAGTCCCTCAAGATTACATACGTATGCATTTGTTCAGATCTTCTCTAGCGGGGAAGGCCAAGGCTTGGCTAAACGATCTACCTCCCAACTCCTTAAGAACTTGGGAAGAGGTCACAAAAGCCTTCTTCAACAAGTTCATTCCGGAATCCAAAACCGCGGAGTTGAGAAGGGAGATAGGGCAATTTGCCCAAGAGGAAGACAAACCACTATATGAAGCTTGGGATAGATTCCAAGGGATGTTGAGATCGTGTCCGAATCATTGTTACCCTCAACCTCTATTAATGAAATTCTTCTACGATGGGTTGGAACTAAGGTTGAGATCAAACCTAGATGCGGGTTGTGGCAGACAACTAGCAAAAATACCCCAAGACCAAGTTGAGGCAACCATTGAAGAAGTGGTAAGAAATTACTCTTGGGGCGGAGTTAGGAGAAGGACACCACCAAAGAGAGGGGGAAAGATAGAAATGGATGATAGCTCAAAACTCCAAGCATAACTAGACTCCCTCACTAAGGCGGTTAAAAATCTATCCCCGCTATCTCAAGGAGGACAAGGCTCAAGTTCTCAACAAGTCAATTTATTCTCTTGCAACATATGTGGGGGTACAAACCACGACACTTCATATTGTAATGGATTGGATCCCGAGCATGTGGCGGCCATGGGGATGAGAAACGATTGGAACAACCAAGGGCCGAGGGGTAATCAAGGCTACAATCAAGGATTTGGACAAGGTCAAGGGTTCAACCACAACCAAGGATTCAACAACCAAGGGGGTCAACAATGGGGCAACCAAGGTCAACAATGGGGTCAAGGTCAAGGACAAGGTCAACATTGGAACCAACCTCAACAACAATGGAACAATCAAGGCAATCAACAAGGATATGGGAACCAAAACCAAGGGTTTAGAGGAAATAGAGGTCAAGGCACTCAAGACAATCAAGGCAAGTATGTGACTCCACCTCTAAGGCAACCACAAAATCCTTTCCCTCAAAACCAACCACCACCTCCAATGAGGCAAGGTGACCATCAAAGCCAAGGAGATCAATCTACCATGAAAGCTATCTAGCAATCTCTCCAACAAATCCAAGGAGATTTGAAAGAACAAAAGGCACATACCAAGATGGTTGAGACTCAAGTAGCCTAACTTGCGGCCCAAAAGGGGAAAGGAACGGGAGAAACTTCTAATATCTCTCAAGTTTCCGACCCCGATCAAATCAATCGGATTGAACTCCGATCCGGGACAACTTATGAGGGGCTAAAGCAAGATGGAGAGGAGATTGATCATGGAGAGGAGGGCACCAAAGATGATGGTTATGATTTTGGTGAAGATATTGTTGATGTTCCCATTGAGGGAGAAGCTCAAGCTCCACCACCAAGGAAGGATAAGAGCAAGGAGAAAGCACCAAGGCAAAGGCAAGAGGAAATTTATGACCCAAGATTTGAAGCTCCCCCTCCATATCTGGCTAGGATAGTGGAGAGAAAGATGAATGATAAGTTTGCAAAGTTTTGCAAGCTAATCAAGGGTCTACAAATTCATGTGTCGTTCTTAGATGCAATCCAACAAATTCCCTCTTACACGAAGTTCCTCAAGGACATCCTATCCAAGAAGAGAACTCCAATCGATGAGACCATTCAAGTCCCTTACCAAGTGAGCGCTTACACAGATAAGAAACTTACCAAGAAGCTCGGTGATCCGGAAAGTTTCTTTCTTCTGGTTAAGATCGGTCATTTAGAACATAAGGGAGCCTTGGCGGACTTGGGGGTGAGTGTAAGTTTGATGCCCCTTTCTTTGGCAAGACTATTGAACAATCCTCTTCTTCCTACTAGGAAGACAATCCAACTAGCGGACCAATCAATTCGGTGTCCTAGTGGGTAGTTAGAGGATGTTCCCATTCAAATAGGCAATATTTTTGTGCCTTGTGACTTTGTAGTGATGGACATCGAAGAAGACCCTCATACTCCCCTTATTCTTGAAAGGGAAGCATTGAGAAACATGGGGGCCGTTATAAATTGCAAGTCCAACACTATAACGTTGGAGGTGGCCAATGAGAAGGTTGTGTTTGAGTTCTCCCGAACTTTGAAAAAGCCAACGGTTGAGAGAATATGCCGGGTTGATCTCGTAGGTTCCGAGCTTGAGGAGCTCTAATGTCTAGGAAGGGTGAGTAAGCCACCTCGAGACCCTATGATTCGAGCAGTATTTGATGGTGATGAATGTGAAAAGAAAGAGATGTGTGAGGTGGAAATGGTGCTTGGTGAAGCGCCGGTAGAAAACTCAATGGTGGAGGTGATGTCACTTGAAAGTGACAAGGAAGTGGTGAAGTGTTCAACGCCTTCTCCTGAGGTAAAACCCGAACTCAAGCCCCTCCCCCATTCCTTTAAATATGTATATCTTGATGAGGCAAGGCAAAAACCGATCATCGTCAATGCTAACTTAGATGGCCCCGACTTAGAAAGATTGCTCTTGGTTTTGAGAAAATACCAAGGGTCCATTGGGTATAGCATTGACGATATCAAGGGGATTAGCCCTTCAATAGCCATGCACCGCATCTCACTTGACAATGAGGATGCATCATCAATTGAGCCACAAAGAAAATTTAATCCCTCTCTCAAAGAAGTGGTGAGAAAAGAAATCGAAAAACTACGTGATGCGGGGATAATCTACTCGGTTCTCCATAGCAAGTGGGGTAGCCCCGTGCACGTAGTTCCCAAAAAGGGTGGCATGACTATTGTCAAAGGAGATGACGGTGAGGAAGTGTCCACTATAACGGTGACCGGGTGGCGCATGTGCAATGATAATAGAAAATTGAATCAAGCCACCCAAAAGGACCACTTCCCCTTGCCTTTTATTGATGAGATGCTTGTGAGACTTAGTGGCCATTCTCATTATTGTTTTTTGGATGGTTATTCCGAGTTTTCCAAATACCAATCCAACCGGATGACCAAGGTAAGACGACATTCACTTTCCCATATGACACCTTTGCATATCGAAGGATGCCTTTTGGATTGTGCAATGCGCCTTCAACCTTTCAACGAGTAATGACCACTATTTTTTCGGATATGCTTGAAAAAGAGATTGAAGTGTTCATGGATGACTTTAGCGTTGGGGGATCATCATTTGATCTTTGCTTGAAAAACCTTGAAAAGGTCCTCCAACGTTGCCAAGAGACAAACCTAGTTCTAAATTGGGAAAAAATGTCATTTTATGGTTCAAGAAGGGATTGTCCTTGGCCATAAGGTATCCATGAACGGGATTGCAGTTGATCCCAGCCAAGGTTTCGGCAATTTAGAAACTCCCACCACCGACCTCGGTGACGGGAGTTAGAGCTTTCTTGGGTCATGCGGGGTTCTACCGCCGCTTTATCAAATATTTTTCTCAATTGGCGAAACCATTGACCAATTTGTTACAAAAAGATGTGGAATTTATTTTCGATGATGCTTGTCAAAGGTCCTTTGGATCCTTGAAACGGGCCTTGAGAAGTGCCCCCATTTTTGAGCTAATGTGCGATGCCAGTGACACTTGTGTAGGGGCCGTGCTTGGACAAAGAGTCAAGGGAAAATCTCATGTCATTGCTTATGCTAGCAAGACCTTGATTGTGAAGGAAAAGGGCCCCCCTATTAATGATGATTTCAAGGATGATGCTTTTATGGCCATATTAGATGGGTCCATATCTTGGTTCGCAGACTACGCAAACTATTTGGCCTCCGGAATCTTACCTCATGACATGAATGAGAAACAATTGAAGAGGTTTAAGAAAATGGCTCACCGGTATTTTTGGAATGACCCGTATTTGTTTAAGCAATGTGGGGACGGGTTATTTCGGAGATGCATTAGGAGTGAGGAGGTTCAAGAAGTGTTGAAGCATTGACATATGCTTTCGTGTGGGGGACATGGTGGTGGAATGAAGACGGCCTCAAAAGTGCTTTAAAGCGGGTTTTGGTGGCCCACCTTGCATAAGGATGCTCATAACTTTGTCAAGGCTTGTGATCGGTGCCAGCGGAGCGGCGGAGTTACGAAGAGAAATGAGATGCCTCAACAAGGCATTTTGGAGGTTGAGCCGTTTGATGTGTGGGGAGTTGACTTTATGGGGCCTTTCCCAACCTCTTGTGGCCACCAATACATTTTGGTGGTGGTTGACTACGTGACAAAATGGGTTGAGGCCATCCCATCTCCCACCAATGATCACAAGGTGGTCATCAAGCTTTTAAAGAAAATCATCTTTCCAAGGTTCGGGGTCCCAAGATGTTTGATTAGTGATGGGGGATCGCAATTTGTAAAGAAGCAGTTTGAGCAGTTACTTGTCAAATATGGAGTTCATCACAAGGTGGGATTGCCCTACCACCCTCAAACTCAAGGTCAAGTGGAGGTGTCTGATAGAGAAATAAAAAATGTCCTTGAGAGGGTGGTGAATAAGGGAAGGAAAGATTGGAGCCTCAAACTTGATGATACACTATGGGCTCTCCGCACAGCTTTCAAGACACCCATAGGGACCACCCCTTTCCGCCTTGTTTATGGAAAATCATGCCACCTTCCGGTGGAGTTGGAGCACAAAGCACATTGGGCTTTGAAGGAGTTGAATATGGATTTAATGAAGGCCGGCGAGCAATGCTTTTTGAAGTTGAATGAACTCGAAGAATTAAGGCTCGAAACTTATGACAACTCCCGGATTTATAAGGAGAGGACCAAGAAGTGGCATGACCGACATATAGTAGCTCGGGACATCAAGGTGGGAGATGAAGTGTTGCTATTCAATTCTCGCCTAAAMTTATTCCCGAGAAAGCTAAAATCGATGTGGTCAGGTCCTTATGTGGTGGTTGACACCAAACCATGTGGCTCCTATGAGATTGAGAAAAATGGGGAGCGGTTTTGGGTCAACGGGCAAAGATTGAAGGCATATTTGAGGCAAGACGAGGACTTCAAAGCTTTGGAGGTGATCTACTTCGATCCCCCGCCACCATCGTCGCCAAGGTAAGTTGAGGTAAGTGGTCTAGCTAGAGACCTTAAAACAAGTCAGCTTGTAAAATATTGTGAATAGTTATGATTGTGGTAGTTAGTCATTTAGTCATGTTTTCCCGTTGGTTTGCAAATTCCGAAGGAATTTTTCCCCGAGGAGGGGGTGGTTTGAGAGCACTCTTGGTGTTGTTTGTACTTGAAAATGTCAAATTTGCATGTCTTAGATGCTTGCTTAAGAGTTGGAGAAAATTGGATAAGTTTTGAAAAACGTGGGAAGTGAAAATGCTCCAACAGATGGTTTTGAGTGACCGCTCAAAGGGTCTGATCGATCGCTCAGAAACCCTTAAGCGACCACTCAAGGCAGGGGAAAGGAAAGCTCTTGGTAGTTTCTTCTGAGCGATCGCTCAGAAATTGTGAGCGATCACTCAGAAAGGTTGAGCGATCGCTCAAAGATTTGAACGACCAACTGCTGCGTGAACCGAAAAAAAATAAATTCTGATTTCATCTCTTTTTTTTCCGGTCCACATGTTTCTTACCCTCTCACTTTCTCACTTTCATCCTCTCAAAACTCTTTCTCTCTCCTCTCAAACTCCTCCTCCTCCTTCTCACTCCTACTACTCAAATCTACATTGAAACCCTTCAAAAAAACTCAAAWTTTTTTTTACGAATTCCTTCAAAATTTCAAACTCCAACACATTATTTCAAGTTTGGGTCACATTTTGCACTTAGGGAAATTTAAAGTTAGGGCTTTTTCAAGGTAATTGTTCACTCCTTTTGCTTTCTCCATTATCATAAAAAAAACTTGAATTATTATGCTTTACTATGAATGAGTTTGAATTTTTGTTGAATTTTTG
>SNQN01005636.1:22145-33028 GCA_008642245.1 Bassia scoparia | reverse complement strand
CATTGTAAAGAACTTGATCCTTGCTAAGGGGGAAGTTTGGATCGCCCCTAGGATCGGTGCCACCCATTCGACGGTAATCGAATGGTTGTAAGGTATCACGGGCCATGCTGAGAGTGTGTGGACCCTCCCAATATGGGTAAGTGTACCCGTCCTAGGCATGGACTCTCCATATGGGCCCGTCACAGTAGGATTCCAATTGGGAACTGGGCCTTACTGTGGTGGCTCATTGTGATAGTTCACGTAAGGCAATACATTCCCTTGATCCACTTGCTGCTGATAATAAAAATGTTCATAAAAGTTCGAAGCAAGTGGAGTAGGTGGGGGCATGTATTGCCTTTTGGCGATCCCACTAATAGCAAGCTACATTTTCTGAAATTCCTTTACCAAATCAAATTGGAAAGAGTCCTCACCTTCCCCCGTTTGGGGTTGTTAAACGTGTGCTTCCCTGCTCCTATTCCAAAAGGCTCATGTTGGTATTGTTGGAATTGTTGTTGTTGTTGTTGTGGTGGTGGTGGTGGTGGTGGTGGTGGTGGTGGTGACTGAAATTGTTGAAGCGGTTGAGCTTGAGCTTGATGCCTTTGCACCCTTTCCCACATTGCCCTAAGCCGACTCTCTCTTTCGGCTCTTTCGGAGGACGTGATGTCTGTATCCCCCATTTCCTCATGTAGAACCCTCCAAGCGTTTCTGATGTCTTCTGGAGGGTTGGTCATGAAAGGGTGGGGCAAGTAACACCACGGAATTTGTCGCACAAGGAGGACATAGTGGCGCTCCGAGACGTTTGCCAAGGCCTTTTTTATCATTTCCATTCATCCTAGCGCCTTGAAGTTTAAGTAGGCCTCAACTAAAACCGGCGCCTCCAACTTGAGTTGAGGCCCATGCCCCAACTTGTAGGCCAACCAAGTGACCATTCCCCCCATGTGAATTTTTTCGGACATGCTAGGGTTTTTCCGGATTTCATCGCATCTATGGGCAAATAGGTAGTCCAAGTTCACCCGTTGGTCGGGGTCGGTCTGGTTGGCACCTTGCTCTACGGCTCGCCAAAGCAAGTAAACCTCTTCCTTTGTTAGCTTCCCCAATTCATCCTTGTTGAATAGACAAAAGGAAACCATACGGTGGAAGTACCTCAAACCCAAGTGAATGATAGCCGAGGCCTTAGAAGAATTCGATGAAAACCTTCCCGGGCTCTCAGAAATCATTTCCCACCATTCCTCTTGATCATACCCATGAACATCCTCCGGTCGGTTTAAGGTCAAAATGTTGGCTTAGGCCGGCCAACCGAAAGCAGTGCTCAGCTCGTCGATGGTCATTCTATGGGCTCGGTTAAAGAGGCGGAAAGATATGGCTATGGGTGGCCCGGGGCGAAGGCAGAAAGAGGCTAGGAATTCTCGCGTGAGGTTTGCATAGGTGATGGGTGCTCAGATGGAATGGTTTTGAGAATTCGCATCTAACTCCGAGTCCAAAAACCCTCAAACCCAATATTCGTTGCCAACTACCAAACCAACTCGTCAATCCCCAACCTTTGACATGTATTCCCAAAGTAAAACAAGGTTGGCATGACTTTTCGTCTCTCTAATTGGGTATACTTCTCCCATTGTTCGTTGGTTAGTCCGGAGACTTTATAGGGGCCATTCGGGATAGAGCTAGAGGATGAAGCACCCTCCGGGTTGGAAGGGTGGTTAGTCTTTTGGGTTTTTCGTCTTGAGCCAGTGCGTTTGGCGACTGCTTTTTTGAGTTTAGAAGCCATTTGTGGGGTTTATGAAGGGTGAAGAGGGTGACAAGTTTGGTCAACAAAAGAGGCTCACACCGATTCCACCAAAAATCACACTCTCCAAGAGTTGTCACAAAATTCACAAGCACCACAATACCTCAAATCCACAAGGCTCAAAACCACAATCTAAAATCCCACACATACAAAGCACTACCTATTTCAAAACCAACCAATGCCTCAAAAATCACACACCACAAATTGACCTTGCTTGAACTTGACCACAACAACAATAAATTTTCTGCTCAAAACCACATACAACTACAAAACCAATGAGTTCATAAACAATACAAGCATGCAATTTCACCCTTACTACTCAAATTCAAAAGTTATTCAAGTAAAGCCACAAACCCTAACTCATGAAAAATTTAAAGAAAGATTCACAAAAATTCGACAAAAATTCAAACTCATTCATAGTAAAGCATAATCAATCAAGTTTTTTGATGATAATGGAGAAAGCCAAAGGAGTGAACAATTACCTTGAAAAATCCCTAACTTTGAATTTTCCCAATTGCAAAATGTGACCAAAACTTGAAATAATGTGATGGAGTTTGAAATTTTGAAGGAATTTGTAAAAAAAATTGAGTTTTTTTGAGTTTTTTGAAGGGTTTTAATGGATATTTCAGTAGTAGGAGTGAGAAGGAGGAGGAGTTTTAGAGAAGAGAGAAAGAGTTTTGAGAGGATGAAAGTGAGAAAGTGAAAGGGTAAGAAGCATGTGGACCGAAGTAAAGGGGTGAAATCAGAATTTTTTTTCCGGTTCACGCAGAATCTGGTCGTTCAAATCTTTGAGCGATCGCTCAAAAGAAGCTGATGTTTTACAATGTTCAACTCAATTTGAGCGAGTGGCTGAGCGGTCGCTCACAATTTCTGAGCGATCGCTCAGAAGAAACTGCCAACATGCATTCTTTTCCCCTGTCTTGAGCGGTCGCTCAAGGGCTTCTGAGCGATCACTGAGATCCTTTGAGCGGTCGCTTAAAACCATCTGATGGGTCATTTTTCACTTCCCATGTTTCTCAAAACTTATCCAATTTTCTCCAACTCTTAAACAAGCATCTAAGACATGCAAATTTGACATTTTCAAGCACAAACAACACCAAGAGTGCTCTCAAACCATCCCCTCCTCGGGGAAAAATTCCTTCGGAATTTGCACACCAACGGGAAAACATGACTAAACGACTAACTACCTCAATCAAAACTATCCACAATATTTTACAAGCTGACTTATTTTAAGGTCTCTAGCTAGACCACTTACCTCAACTTACCTTGGCGACGATGGTAGCGGGGGATCGAAGTAGATCACCTCCAAAGCTTTGAATTCCACGCCTTGCCTCAAATATGCCGTCAATCTTTGCCCGTTGACCCAAAACCGCTCCCCATTTTTCTCAATCTCATAGGAGCCATACGGTTTGGTGTCAACCACCACATAAGGACCCGYCCACTTCGATTTTAGCTTTCTCGAGAATAACTTTAGGCGAGAATTGAATAGCAACAATTCATCTCCCACTTTAAAGTCCCGAGCTACTATATGTCGGTCATGCCACTTCTTGGTCCTCTCCTTATAAATTCGYGAGTTGTCATAAGCTTCGAGCCTTAATTCTTCGAGTTCATTCAACTTCATAAGGCGTTGCTCGCCGCCCTTCATTAAATCCATATTCAACTCCTTCAAAGCCTAATGTGCTTTGTGCTCCAACTCCACCGGAAGGTGACATGATTTTCCATAAACAAGGCAGAAAGGAGTGGTCCCTATTGGTGTCTTGTAGGCTGTTCGTAGGGCCCAAAGCGTGTCATCTAATTTGAGGCTCCCATCCTTCCTCCCTTGGTTAACCACCCTCTCAGGCACACTCTTGATCTCTCTATTTGACACCTTGACTTGCCCTTGAGTTTGAAGGTGGTAAGGCAACTCGACCTTGTGATGGACTCCATATTTGATGAGCAATTTTTCAAATTGCTTCTTGGCAAAGTGTGATCCTCCATCGCTAATCAAGCATCTAGGGACTCCAAACCTCGGAAAAATGACCTTCGTCAATAGCTTCATGACAACCTTATGATCATTAGTGGGGGATGGGATAGCCTCAATCCATTTGGTCACATAATCCACCGTCACCAATATGTATTGGTGGCCACAAGAAGATGGAAAAGGGCCCATGAAATCCACACCCCACACGTCAAAGGGCTCAACCTCKAAAATGCCTTGTTGAGGCATCTCATTTCTTTTTGTAATCCCCCCACTTCTTTGGCATCGGTCACAAGATTTAACAAATAGATGGGCATCCTTGTGTAGACTTGGCCACTAAAAGCCTCTTTGCAACACCTTAGAGGCCATCTTCATTGCTCCACCATGCCCACCACATGCAAGAGTATGGCAATGTTTCAAAATCTCATGGACCTCCTCACTCCTAACGCACCTCCGAAACAACCCATCTCCACATTGCTTGAATAGAAAGAGGTCATTCCAAAAATAGCGATGGGCCATCTTCTTGAATCGTTTCACTTGCTTACCACTCATGTCGTGAGGCAAAATTCCCGAAGCAAAATAGTTTGCATAATCCGCGAACGAAGGGATTGAGCCTTCCAAGATTGCCATGATTTGATRATCCTTAAAGTCATCATCGATGGGTGGGCTCGAACATTCTCAGTCTAAGTACTCACATGGCAACCTTGAAAGGTGGTCGGCCACCGAGTTCTCCTTTCCCCTTTTGTCTCTAAGCTCCACATCGAACTCTTGGAGTAAAAGCACCCACTGAACTAGCCTTGATTTGGCATCCCTCTTGTTCATCAAGTAACGCACCGCCGCATGGTCCGTATACACCACCACCTTTTTGCACATTAGACAGGATCTAAATTTCTCCATTGCAAATACCACTACTAGCATTTCCTTCTCTATGGTGGTGTAGTTTTTCTGCGCATCATCAAGAGTTTTGCTCACATAGGGAATAACATGAGCCTTACCCTCAATTCTCTGCCCAAGGACGACACCTACACATGAATCACTGGCATCGCACATTAGTTCGAATGGCAAGCTCCAATTCGGAGCTTACATTATAGGGGTGCTTGTCAAGGCCCGTTTCAAAGATTTGAAAGACCCTTGACAAGCAGCATCAAACACAAAGTCAAGATCTTTTTGCAACAGATTGGTCAAAGGTTTGGCCAATTGAGAAAAGTCCTTTATAAAGCGCCGGTAAAATTTGGCATGCCCTAAAAAGGCTCGAACTCTCGTCACCGAAGTCGGTGGTGGGAGCTTCTCAATGGCCAAAACTTTGGCCGGGTCCACCTCAATTCCTCTCTTGGACACTTTATGGCCAAGAACAATCCCTTCCTCCACCATGAAATGGCATTTTTCCTAATTTAGGACAAGGTTTGTTTCTTGGCACCGTTGAAGGACCTTTTCAAGGTTACTCAAGCATAGGTTGGAAGATGACCCTCCAACGCTAAAGTCATCCATAAACACTTCAATCTCATTCTCCAACATGTCGGAGAAGATAGTGGCCATTGTTTTTTAGAAAGTGGATGGAGCATTACACAAGCCGAAAGGCATCCTCTTATAAGCGAAGGTACCAAAAGGACAAGTGAATGTCGTCTTTCCTAGGTCATCCGGGTGGATTGAAATTTGGAAAAATCCCGAATAACCATCAAGAAAACAATAATTAGAATGGCCACTAGGCCTCTCTAACATTTCATCAATAAAAGGCAAAGGGAAGTGGTCTTTTCAGGTGGCTTAGTTTAATTTTCTATAATCTATACACATTCTCCACCCGGTTACAGTCCTAGTGGACACTTCCTRTCCGTTGTCTCCCTTGACAATTGTCATCCCTCCTTTTTTTGGTATTAGGTGAACGGGACTAACCCACTTGCTATGGGGAACYYAGTAGATTATCCCCGCATCARGTAGTTTTWGGATCTCTTTTRTCACCACATCTTTAAGAGTGGGATTGAGTTTCCGTTGAGGTTRAATGGAGGATGCATCTTCARTCTCAAGAYAGATACYGTGCAWGCCTATAGAGGGMCTAATCCCTTTTATATCATCAATSCTATATCCTATGGCTCCTTCATATTTTCTCAAYARTCGYAGCAATTGCTCCAATTGAGGGCCATACAAGTTAGCATTGACAATAACGGGTTTTTGCCCCGCATCATCCAAATACACATATTTAAAAGAATGAGGAAGGGGTTTAAGTTCAAGTTGTACCTTGGGAGGAGGCATTGAGCACTCCTCCTTGTCATTGCCACCTTCAAGTGACATCACCTCCACCATATCTTCTTCAACCGGTGCTTCATCAAGCACCACCTCAACATCTTGCATTTCTTTTTTCTCACAATCATCATCATCACAAAATACGGCTCTAATCATGGGGTCTCGGGGTGGCTCACTCACCCTTCCTAGACCTTCAAGCTCCTATAGCTCGGATCCCACAAGGTCCATTCGGCAAATCCTCTCGACCATTGGATTTTTCAAAGTCCGGGAGAACTCAAAAACAACCTTTTCATTAGCAACTTCCAAAGTAATGGTGTTGGACTTGCAATTAATAACGGCCCCCCATTGTTATCAAAGCTTCTCCACCAAGAATTAGAGGCGTGTAGGGGTCCTCTTCAATGTCCATAACCACGAAGTCGCAAGGCACAAAAACATTGCCTATTTCAATAGGAACATCCTCTAACTCCCCACTAGGGCATCGAATGGATCGATCCGCTAGTTGAATTGTCTTTCTAGTAGGAAGTAGAGGGTAGTTCAACTTCCTTGCTAGAGAAAGAGTCATCAAGCTCACACTTGCCCACAAATCCGCTAAAGCTCCTTTGTGTTCCAAGTGGCCGATCTTTACCAGTAGAGAAAAACTTCCCGGATCACTAAGCTTCTTGGGAAGCTTCTTGTTTATGTAGGTGCTCACTTGGTATGACACTTGAATGGTTTCTTCAATTGGAGTCCTTTTCTTTGCCAAAATATCCTTTAGGAACTTTGTATAGGACGGGATTTGTTGGATGGCATCTAAGAAGGGGACATGGATTTGAAGACCTTTGATGAGCTCACAAAATAGCAAACTTGTCATTCATCTTTCTCTCCACTATCCTAGCCAAATATGGATGGGGAGCTTCAAATCTTGGGTCATAAACTTCCTCGTGCCTTTGCCTTTGTGCTTTCTCTTTGCTCTTATCCTTCCTTAGTGGTGGAGCTTGAGCTTCTTTCTCAATGGGAACATCAACAACATCTTCACCAAAACCATCACCATCATCTTTGGCGCCCTCCTCTCTATGATCAATCTCCTCTCCATCTTGCTTTGGCCCCTCATAAGTTGTCCCGGATCGGAGTTCAATTCGATTGATTTGATTGGGGTTGGAAACTTGAGAAATATTAGAAGTTTCTCCCGTTCCTTTCCCCTTTTGGGCCGCAAGTTGGGCTACTTGAGTCTCAACCATCTTGGTATGTGTCTTTTGTTCTTTCAACTCTCCTTGGATTTGTTGGAGAGATTATAGGATAGCTTGCATGGTAGATTGATCTCCTTGGCTTTGATGGTCACCTTGCCTCATTGGAGGTGGTGGTTGGTTTTGAGGGAAAGGCTTTTGTGGTTGCCTTAGAGGTGGAGTCACATACTTGCCTTGATTGTCTTGAGTGCCTTGACCTCTATTTCCTCCAAACCCTTGGTTTTGGTTCCCATATCCTTGTTGATTGCCTTGATTGTTCCATTGTTGTTGTGGTTGGTTCCAATGTTGACCTTGTCCTTAACCTTAACCCCATTGTTGACCTTGGTTGCCCCATTGTTGACCCCCTTGGTTGTTAAAGCCTTGGTTGTAGTTGAACCCTTGACCTTGTCCATATCCTTGATTGTAGCCTTGATTACCCCTCGGTCCTTGGTTGTTCCAATCTTTTCTCATCCCCATGGTCGCCACATGCTCGGGATCTAATCTACCACAATATGAAGTGTCGTGGTTTGTACCCCCACATATGTTGCAAGAGAATGAATTGACTTGTTGAGAACTTGAGCCTTGTCCTCCTTGAGATTGTGGGGATAGATTTTTAACCGCCTTAGTGAGGGAGTCTAGTTGTGCTTGGAGTTTTGTGCTATCATCCATTTCTATCTTTCCCCCCCTCTTTGGTGGTGTCCTTCTTCTAACTCCGCCCCAAGAGTAATTTCTTACCACTTCCTCAATGGTTGCCTCAACTTGGTCTTGGGGTATTTTTGCTAGTTGTCCGCCATAACCCGCATCTAGGTTTGCTCTCGACCTCGGTTCCAATCCATTGTAGAAGAATTTCATTAATAGAGGTTGAGGGTAACAATGATTCGGACACGATCTCAACATTCCTTGGAATCTATCCCAAGCTTCATATAGTGGTTCGTCTTCCTCTTGGGCAAATTGCCCTATCTCCCTTCTCAACTCCGCGGTTTTGGATTCTGGAATGAACTTGTTGAAGAAGGCTTTTGTGACCTCTTCCCAAGTTCTTTAGGAGTTGGGAGGTAGACCGTTGAACCAAGCCTTGGCCTTCCCCGCTAAAGAAGCTCTGAACAAATGCATTCGTATGTAATCTTGAGGGACTTGATTTGTAGTGATGAGCTCGCAAGTTTCCATGAACTTCTCCCAATGAGAGATGGGATCCTCATGACTTAGCCCGAAAAAACGGCTCTCTTTGGACCATAGAGGTATAGGTGGGTAGTGAAAATCGTGGTGGTGGTTGGCAATATGATACCACCACACCTTTCAAATCTATCTGGTGCCCCAAAGTCCCTAAAAAGAGGCTTCGGCATCCTTTGTTGTTCCTTCCCCTCCATACTAGAATTTGACGTCTCATATGAAGCGTTAGAGGTTATAGATTGTGTATCCTCCTGAAGCTCAACTTGAAAAGTAGGATTCTCGTAGATCGCTCCCTTTTGCACTCTCTGAGATGCTCGAAAAGTCCTTTCAATTTCCGGATCAAAATGGGGGTCAACAAGGCCTTCCGATCTCCTACTCATACACCAAAGCTAAGAGAGAAGTGAGCACTGACAAGTAAGCTCAAATAAACAAAATGAAAGCAATAACTTAACTAAATTATCAATTAACTATCCATTGCTCCCCGGCAACGGTGCCATTTTGATAAAGAGCTTTT
The DNA here is from genome assembly GCA_008642245.1 of Bassia scoparia. NCBI lineage: Eukaryota > Viridiplantae > Streptophyta > Magnoliopsida > Caryophyllales > Amaranthaceae > Bassia > Bassia scoparia. The sequence goes on along the minus strand of SNQN01005636.1, from coordinate 24,188 downwards.
GAATACTCTCSTTCAAAAACCCCGATGTGATACAGCGGGGGTATCAATCTCAAGGAGCAATGTATTAATCCAATAATCTAGCTAAGGGTCTATATCTTTATGGGAAATCAATTGATTAACACATCTACTACTACCACAATTGATCAATCAAGAATTAAATAATCTAAGACAAGTGATCCGGAGATGCAGTAGATTGGGAAATGCCTTGTCAAACATGAAAGTCGGGAAAGGGGGATCGTTCTCTCTTATTTTCTCTCCCCGTCCCGCTTGGGCCCCAATGAAGAGATTGAGGTCGAAGGAAAGGAGATGGTTATCCCTTAAAGCCTCACCAATCCCTCTCAAACAACCCACCATAATAGCAAGAACAAATAACCTCCTAATCGTCATAATCCTCTTTCGAGGCATTACTATGGTCACGGTCTTTTGAATAATGAAAGGACAACAATCATGGCTCATAGACAAAGCTTGAAATGAAATCCAACATAGGGCTAACCTTGATCAAGGGCCAACAATATMCTCACAACACTCAAAGACCACCCCTTCCCTTATTTCAAGAATTAACAAGACGAAACCCCCAAATCAATCATGCAAATCCATCACACTAGTCTTAGAAAGAAGACTACTCACACATCATGTTATTAAAAGCAACAAAACGTATGGTAAGCATCAAACAATAGCTAAACATGGTTATCTACTCCAAGAATGTCAATAAGCAAGTAGTAAAGCTAAGAAGACTAAACAATAGCAAAACCAAACATGAAACAAAAGAAACAGGTTAATAAATGAAAAGAGTTACGGAATGATACCAAAAACTTGAATTGATTGATTGAAAGAAGGAGTATTGATTACAAAATTACTAGAACAAGCACTTTTCTACCTAAAACTAGTGTTTTCTCTCTCTAAAATCTATGTAGGAATAGTGAAAAACTCTATGTACAGCAATAAATGACCTAAGAGTATATATACATGGGGAAAAATAGGCCAAAATTACAAGCACAACCCAAAAAGGAAAACCCTGGAAAACAGGCCGCTTAGGGCCTGAGCAATCACTCAAAGGGTCCTGAGCGGTCGCTCAAGGGTTCTGAGCGGTTGCTCAAAGGTCACTCAAACCCATGATCGATCTCCAAATTGACAAAGGAATTCTGAGATCGCAGTGGTCGCTCAAGGTTTGAGCGGTCGCTCAACATAGTCTGAGTGGTCGCTCTCCCAAAGTGAGCGATCGCTCAAAACAAACTGGTATTTCCTTGAATGAGGCAGGTCGCTCCACAAGTCGCTCAACGAGCCTGAGCGGTCGCTCAAAATGAGCTGAGCGACCGCTCAAAACAAACTGGACATCCACCTGCCTGGCTTGGTCGCTCACCCTAAAAGAGCGATCGCTCAAAGGCTGAGCGATCGCTCAGCTGCACTTGAGCGGTCGCTCCTGAGTCTCTTAAAGTCAATCTTTCTCTTCCTTTTCTCCAAAACCCAAGCTTCCACTTGCTCCAATGCCTTGCTCCTCGGCTCATTTACTCACGAATGCCTCCAAAGCTCGATGATATGGCCTCGGTACCTACAAAACACTCATAAAGATGTCAAAGTAGGTGCCAAAACACTAAAAACATACTCAAAATTTGCATACCTTTACACAATCCATTTCCAAAACACAAGTGAGATGCAAACGAGCTAAAATGGAACTAAAATTGCACTTGAAGGCTCAAAGTAAGGTCTAAATTGGAGGGAAATGAGCCTAATAAGTGGCCACAAAAGCCACTTATCACAGGTGCAAAAGTTTCTTCGAAATCAATGCCTACTTGTTGGTTATAACCTTTTACAACTAGTCTGGCCTTGTTTCTTACTATAGTGGCATATTCATCTAGTTTATTCCTAAAAACCCATTTTAGTCCAATTACCTTTTTGTTTTTAGGAAGAGGTTCAAGATGTGATACCTTGTTTCTTTCAAATTCATTCAATTCATCTTGCATGGCATTTACCCAATCTGTATCTTTTAGAGCTTCTTCATGATTCTTGGGTTCAACAATGGACAGAAATGCATGGAAGGCACAG
>SNQN01005636.1:0-22120 GCA_008642245.1 Bassia scoparia | reverse complement strand
GTATGGTTGTCACCAATATTCAATATACATAAATCACTGCATTGGTAATAAAAATATTCACGATGTTTGCCTTTCTTTGTAATGAAAATATAAATAATAAAATAGACCAAAAAAAATCCAACACCAACAACAAAAATAAGAAATAATATCTCTATATTGAGAACCAAAAAACAAAAGCGGTTGATCAAAATCACCCACTTAATAATAATATCTAATGACCATAATGGACACATTACATCTTTGCATTTTTGGTGCAACTTAATGGTAATCACTCAATCAAGATTATATTTTTATTTTATTTTAGAGAGAGCGATCAAATTTGCGGACGTTAAGAAACTGCATTATCCAAGCAAAAGTTTCAGATTTTTAGGTGCTTAGACAGCAAAAAGTATCCTATTGATGATAACAAATTATACATATTGGAATTAATAAACATTCTAAGCCTATGAGCTATTGAGTAAACAGACTATATACTTTATTTTTTGAATTTAAATTGGTTTGAAAAGTACATATTAGTCATGAGCTTTAAATAAAGAGTAGAGAGTATTTAAAAAAGAAAGAAGGGAGAGGTACTATGGAGACATCGGTAAAGTTGACTATTATTTCGTATTCTAAGAGAGATTGAAATAAAGTAAGGTTGTTGTTTGGTTGACACGGAAGTAATTTACCACAAGGAAGTCTTAATTCATAAGAAATAAATTCCCTTATCAAATTCATTGGAAGTATGAATTAGTGTTTGGTTGACATTGCCGGAAATAAATTCCCATAATATTAATTAATATTATGTTTTGTAATTAACTCACTTTTTTGCATTAATCTATTTGTAAATTACCTTATTTATTTCTGTTGAACCCTAGTTTTGATGAATGAATAACAAACAAAAAGCAAACTCATCTCTATTATTAAGCCAAGGGAGCAATGGTGTCCCTATGAAATGTCTCATATATCCCTAATGAATTAAATTACAATGTTTTCTAAAAAATTAATAATCTTTTTACTCTTCAATTGTCAATTTGGCCATAAATGTTGAACAAGTTTAATATGATATTGCATTTGAAATGTCAACTATACTAATTCAACAATATTTAGAGTGTTTTTTTTCTTATCATAATAAAACATGTAACAATTAAAATCGCATAAGTTAATTACACTAATAAAAAGAATCTCAGTTGACAAAATAATTTGATAGGATTGTCACAATAAGAAGAAAATTTAAAACTAAGAATTTTATATTAAAGGTCGGGTTTACACGCACTAATCATATTATATTCATGATACCATACTTAGTGGACCAACTTGAAAATTTTAGTGTCATAGTTGTATCATAAACAACGTCAACTACTATAAATTTGTCTACTAAGCATATTTCTAGCATTATTAAATTGCGAATCTTTATTATTTAAGCACAAGTTTTTTTCAACATTATATTTCTTTCTTTTGACATACTTCATATATGGATACAAATAAATGAACAACTAAAAATCAAGAATTATTGATATAAAAAAAATTATAAACATTCTTTCTTTGACACATACTCACGCACAACATCGTGTACAAAAAATACTAGTCAGTGTTTAAAATATGTATCTTAATGAAGAAAAAACTATTCAAGTTTATAAGAATGGAAAAATTAAAACATATTAATAGTAATAAGTTAACATTAAAAAAAATTAATAACTTAATCTTTTTTAAAAAATAAGAAAAAAAAGTAACAAGTAATAAATAAGCAAGGATTAATTTTTTTTTAATGAAGTATATGGAATGATTAATAATATATTAACTATACAGTAATCTCTGATCTATTATACAAGGAAGGGGGGAGGAAGATGGTGTTCCCCTCTTAAAAGTTTTTTATATCCTTATATGAATTTTGAAAAAAAAATATGAATAAATGTGTCTAAATTACACTTTTGCTATTATTTGATCAAAAAATGAACATTGTATTTATTATGTAACTTATATTAGTGAAAAACTTTAAACAATGATTGAAGCATAATGGTATTAAAAAAACGTTACAATTCAATAAAATTGTATTGCTAATTTAGCTATAAACATTTTATTTTGATACATCTTTATAAATTTTTTATTATAAAATACAATTTTCATAAGTCTAAGCCACGCATCGCGTGCACATAAAACTAGTGTGTTTATGAATGATGTGTGTGTTAGATGTGAATTACAGGAAATAAGTTTTAAAAGTTTAATGGAAGTAAGGATCATCCAAGAGTGAAAATGGAGCTTCAGTGACTTTGAAGACTGAAGAGTTCAAGGAAGAAACTCAAGTGTAAGGAACTCGAGTCCCTTGGTGAATCAAGACTCGAAATCTATTGGTGGAAGCATCAGGGTAAAATAAGTTTAGAATTTTATATATTAGGCTATTGTAAGTTTGGCATTAATGTGTGGAAGTTTGGCTCAATAAAATATAAAGATATAAAATCGAGTTCGATAAATAGATTTTATTAAAGATATAAATTAAGGATAGTATTAAAAAGATACTTTAAGTAATAAATAAATCCAGGTAGTTGATTTTCGAATAAAAATCTTTTAATCTTTCAGTTTATATCTTGTTAGAATATAATTTATGAAAATACAATTTTATCTTATTGTATTTTATAATAATGTTTTTCGGCTAAAAAGGTTTTAATGAAAAATATCTTCAAATGATTTGAGAAATTTAAGGAAGCAAAGTGAGTGAATGGCTGGTATGTTTGACTTGATTTCAAGGCAAAATTGGTTGAGAAAATTAAGGTCAAAAACGGCTATTTGCAACTGACTAATAGAACGTGGGTAATGGACGTGCATGCCGAGTTCCATAAGGCATGATTTTCTACTTAGTAGGAAGTGATATTAGTGAGATTACTGCTTCCATTCCACGCATAACATTCACTTATAATACAAAGGGGCAAATCCGTTTAATACACATTGAGCATACAAAGAAATTGAGTCATTCCAAACACACAAGTGCCAAACAGTTTTTAGTTTACAATCGAGTTGTAATTGCTTTAAGTAGAGTTGTTACTTGACGAGGGCTTTGGGTTGTGAGTTAATCTAGAGAGGCTTGTAAGAGAGTTAGGCTTACAAGAGTGTGAGTGCTCAATCAACAGAGGGTTGGTTGAGAGGCTTTCAAGTTCGAAAAGGAATTTGAAAGAGGTCTTAGATTGTACTAGGTGTTATATCTGAATAATCTAAGAAGAAATCCTATGTGGTACCAGGTCACGGTTTTATCTCTTGACAAGTTGTCAAGGAGAGTTTCTGTGTTTGTGAAAACTCGCATCTTGTGTTCCTTTACTTTTAGTTTTCAAATTCCGCAAAAAGCTCAAGTTTCTTTAAGTTACAATTCACCCCCTCTTGTAAGTTCAGTAGATCAACAATTGGTATTAGAGCTAAGTTCCTTGCTTAAACCAGGAAACCTTGCCGAGGTAATTGCTAAACTCAAGAAATCAAGATGAACAATCACGAGAAACTCGAGAAGGTTACTCTACCCAACATCCGCCCATGTTCAATGGAAGTTCTACTCCTACGAAGAATCGATGGAAATCTTTATCAAAGCCGAGAATTATCAGGTATGAAGAGTTATTAGAGCTGGTGATTTTGTTTGTCACCAAAACTAATGCTGAAAAGGAGGTAATCCCTAAACCCATGTCTAAATATGAAAAGATGACTATGATAAGATGGAAATTAATGCACTTGCTGTCAAACTCCTTCACTGTGGACTTGGACCACATGAACAATCGTTTCATGGGTGCAAGAAGACAAAGGAGATTTGAAGATTTATTTCAAATTACTCATGAAGGTACTAATGAGGTCAAGAGGTCCAAAATCGAGCTCTTGATGTCAAACTAAGAGGGTTTGAAATGATACCCAAATAAACTATTCAAGAATTGTTTACTGGCTTCACAAATATTATTAATGAATTAGTTTCTCTTGGAAAGCAAATACCAGTTGATGAACAGGTGAGGAAAGTCCTTCGAAGTCTCCTCAAGATGAGAGATGGAGAGCTAAGGTCAAACAACCTTGCAAGAACTAAGGATTTCACTAAATTAATATTGAGCAACTTGCTCATTCTTTTATGACCCATGAGTTGCAATTAAGTTCAAGAAGCACTAGTGAAACCCACAAGGCCAGGAACTTAGCCCTCAAGGCTAATGAGACAAAAGAATCTGAAGTTGATGATGAGGAGGTTCCATGCTGGTAAGACGCTTTAAGCGCATGTTTAGACCTAACAATCTAAGGGTTTTGTCATGAAAGCAGGTACCTTAAAGAATGAGCATCCATGCCATCGATGTGGTGCTCCTGATCACAAGATAAAGACTGTCCCATAGCTATTGCTGAAAAAAGAAAAGGGAAGACCAAGGTGTAGACACCTGAAAATGTCTCCAAATGAGTAATCCGTGATGAAGCATACCGGTCTCGCGTTTGTTTTGACTCAGAAAAGATGCTTTGAACTCAAAAGTTGAAATACGTGAGGTCGTACTCGAAACTATTGAGCAAAGGTCACATACAAGGCAAACATATTTTCTTTCGGTTTTCTCGATAAACTCAAAGGTTTTCAAACAAGTTACGCTGGCGATTCTCGTGCTTTTTGTTTTCCATCGTGTTCCTCACATTTTCTGAATCCGCCAGTATTTTTAAATTATTTTTCTGATTTTTCTATGATTTTCTATGAATTTGCAATGTTTAAATACGCAGATACGCGGAAAATACATGAATAATTAGAAAATACTCCGGAAATACGTGGAACCTTCTAGAATATCTAGAACTCCTTGTTGGAGAGCAAGGGTGTCTAGGTGCGTCGAATCAAGGAAATCACGAATAAAATCGGAGGAAATCAAAATATTTCGAGGTTTTTGAAAATATACACGCAAAGACGGAGCGTATATACGCTGAAATGGAGCGTATATACGCTGATCAGAGAGCGTATACGCCACCATTTCCAGCGTATATACGCAGCTAATGGCATACGCAGTTTCCAAATTTTTTAGCAAGTGTGCAGCGTATATACGCTACACATGAGCGTATATACGCTTGCTTTCTGCGTATATACGCTCATATGTAGCGTATATACGCAGGTTTTGCTTTCCTCTTTTTGCCTCGTGCTATAAATACTTTCTGCTTGCTCAGTCGATACGCTTCACAGCTTGACACTCCGAGACACACTGCACAGACGCACAATTCCGGAACACGTTACTCTCTCTCTCTTCTCAAAAACACTCAAAAACACATTCGTTTTGATTCAAAGCATCGATTCTCTTTCGAATCAACAAGCGAAATAAGGGTATAAATCTGAGATTACTCACCAAAAAACTATTCTTTCACTTTTTAATTCCTTTTGTCTCTCTTAATTTGATTAACCATTGTTATGAGTTTTAATAATTAAAACAATGTAGAAACTCACTTTTTAATCGTTTCATGTAAATATGTAGGTTTTTTTTAAATGTCTTCAATGTTTCCATAGTTTTTGGTTTTCACTCTTGTCACAATTCATTATTATACATATTGTTATTGTCAATACTAACGCTTTTGTTTGTCTCAATTAGCAATTCAATCGAAGGGCGATTCCTTTGAGATTTATTCTAACAATTTGATGTTTGCAGTGACAAGGTGAGAAGGACACATATATATATATTATCATGCTCACTAACTTTGTTTTCATGTCTTTGTTTATATATATCTTCTATCACACTTGTATATATATGTTTTAAACAAGACCGGAATTTAATCGCTTGTCACATTAAAGTCAGATAATCATGGACGACCGGTTTTCTAAGCACCTTATTAACATTGACTAACAATCAAGTGATCGCCTTGTCCATTGTAGAAGTCTTGGTTTGTACATAATAGCAACCACTAGTAATTAGTGCGCTTTCGAAGTCAATTCAATAGGCTCTTTGAATTCAATTGTTATGATTTATGGAACTACAATGAGACGAGTAGAGGCCGCTACATGCGGGCGAATTGGGTTACAGATCTGATTCGTACCAGGTCCCCGAACCCACACTTTGGTTACTGGACCTATTTGTGGGGCACTAGTTTGGCACAATGTTTCGGGCGTCCGTGAATAACCTATATAGGCAGGGTGGCGATCCCCTCAATTCGACGAACACCCCAACGCATTACATGCGGATTCCATGGTCAACTCCATGACACTGAAGCTGAGGTCACGCCCCCTAAGGCGGGGCGAAGCCCTACAGTTTTTGGCGACTTCACTGGGATAATCACATTTGGTGAGTGGACAGACTTGAAAGTCTTCGTAGTTCCAATATTCATAATCAATTGAATTTTGCTTGTGACCCTTCGAATAGGGTCATGTCTTAGGCACCTTGGTCTCAATATGGGCATGTTCTATGCTCGAGATCACTTAAGGGGGATCTTATCTTGGTTTCATGTGGTTAATGAATCACATGGCTAAGGTAAGTCCTATCCCGCCATGCCGCGTATGCACGTGTTACGAGATGCGTGTATATAAGGGGTATCTCGGCCATACATCACAATGTTGTGGTGGTGAAATTGGACCCAACTCTATTCTTAGGCATGGTACACTATCAGACTTAACCAAGCCGACCTATAGTTTCACTTAGATCCTGACCTTTAGTGAATAAATTGGATTTGTGTTTCAATCAATGTGCTTGTTAACTTGTGACTCTTCATTCAGTCACCCAGTCCCTTAATCTATGGTTCAAGACATGAAGTTTGTTGATCCATTAGCCCATTCCAATCCAATTCATTTCAAACTCATTCGACTAGAATCTGATTAGGTTCGATTCCAATCAAGAATCTTAAGTTGACTTAGATTGACTTTTGAACCTTAAACCTAAATTAGGTTCAATTCAATTCCAATTCAAAACCTTAAATCTGATTAGGTTCAATTCAATTCTTAATTCAAGACCTACCTTAATATGAATTAGGTTCAACCCAAGAGCTTGAATCTGAATTAGGTTCGCTCAATTCATTAGACTTAAAACTGAACTAGGTTCGATCATAGACTAACCCTAGGAACTTTGATTCAAGGCTAGGCCTTCATTTCAAGTGGCTCGTAGGTTAAGAGGTCTTAAATTCTGAATAGGCCCATTTAGGTTTGAATCTTTCTCGAGTCTAGCACTTAAATCAGATTTAGGTCTAGCCCATCCAAGTCTACTTTCGAGTTCAGTTCCTTAAGTCCAGAACCTCAAGACTGAGTTAGGTTTGTTTTAAGAGTTTTCAAGTAGACCAATCTTTTGTTTCTGGGTTCTAAAGTGTAATTTCTTGATTTTTCAGCAAGATAGAAAGACTCGCAACTTGTTTGGGGCTAGAAGAGTAACAAGAAGCAAACCCGACGCGCTCCTGATCACCAGACACTTCCATGGCAAACAATTGGAACAACAGCTTAACGCTATTCTAGAAAAGCTTGAGTCTGTGAATTCTCGCCTTGATGCCAAGAAAAGAGATTGGGGAGCTGAAAGAAAAGAAGACCCAGGAAAAACCTCTCGAGTCTGACGGGAGGAAGAAGAACGATGCTGAGACACACTCCTCCTCCGAAGACTGAGACGGAAAAAAGGGTGGAGAACTAGAAGAGTTGGTCAAGAGAATGTCCGAAAATTCAGTTCAAGGCCTCGTGTTGCTGATTATGAGATTAAGGGCCAGCTTCTAAGAAGTTTGTCATCACTGATTACCCCAAGTTCAAAGGAACTGAAGACCCAGAAGACCACTCGGCACTTTCAATATCTCAATGGTCCTTAAAGGAATGAGCAAAGAGCTATCACTTCGGTTTCCTATTATTTGGACACCTCATCATCAGGTGGTTCAAGACTGAATCAAGCAAGCTCGATGATTGGAATATATCAAACACGAGTTCTAAACAGTACAGGTACAATCCCAGCTTCCTGTGGTCTCCGTGAACTAGAGGCACCAAGCAAGGTGGGAGAGAAATTTTTCTTACTTTTTTCTAATAGGTGGAGGGAGAAAGCCGTCAAATGACCAATCGCCGAATGAGGAGATCAAGTTCGCATGGTATCAAGAACTTCAGCCCAAGTATCGAGAGCCATCAAGTTTCAACCCATTGATTCATTTACTGGGCTCTACAAGGTTGGCCTCCTAGTTGAGGAAGATGTTAAGCCAGAAGTCTAAGGGTACGGTGGGGGCTTTAACAAGAAAGGTGGCTCTCTTTTTCCAACACTGATCAAGTCGCACATTACCAATGAAACTCTTCTAACCACCCGGCTTCTTCAAACAACAGGCCTCGAGGAACCGCCAAGGACATTTTTTTCCAATTGATGATTATGAGCAGGCTTTGATAGATTAACTGCAAAGGTGCACTTGCTCCTATTGGACCCACCCAGATCCTTCAGATGACAAGAAGTTTAAGAATTAGAATCCCAATGCTTATGCAAGTTTCCACAAGGAAGGGTCCACACCACTGAGAATTGCATGTTTTTGAGCATAGGATTCAAGACATGGTTGAAGATGGTCGCCTCCCCAGTCCTCCAGCGGCGAAGGATAAGATAACATTCACACCAGCCACTTGCTAACCATGAATCACCCCAAGGTGGGTATCGATCTGCGCGGGTCTTCTCCAGATTGAGTCATAGAGTCCTAGTCAGCTATCAATCTTTTCATTCCTGTCTTTTTGAGTCTATGTAGTCTTTTAAAATAAGCATGTATTTTTCAGTTTTCATTAATCAATAAAATGATTCTATATGTTTTTTGGCAATATTTTTTCTAATTCTTATGCAAGTCTCAACCACTCATTGGCCACAATTGGTTTAATTAATCCTAATTTAAATTATTGAAATTGAACAATGCCCAAGAGAGGCCTTCTTTCACAGCTCCACAAAATGACCTCCCTTCCCATACCTTTGACACGTCAAATCAAAATCCCTTACAACCTTTTGAGCCACAAACACTATCATTTATTAGCCTATCTTCTTTCATCACGCACATCTACCTAACCCTTTGGAAACAAACGGTGCGTAGGAAAAGACACGCGCAAAAAGAAAGAAAAAAAAAGTACATGGGCAAAAAAGAAAAAAAAAGAAAAAAAGAGCAAAGATCAAAGTTCAACACAAAAGTCTTCAAAAATGCAAGTCAATGTCAAATCAAAAAAGCCAGATCAAAATAAAAAGCAAGAGTCTAAAAGCACACTGCGCACGTGGGTCACTTCATCAAGCCTTTTTCAACCCTAAACCACAGCCTCACATACAACCACAAAGCCCTCTCACACGAGGCATTGTTCAAATAACCCATCAGAACTACGGTGGTCTGATTCCGTAAGGATACGTAGGAAGCCTCCTCTCGAGGTTCGACGCATTAACAATTAAATGTTTGAGGCTTTGAGTGCTTTGACTTGCTAAGAGATTCGATATGGTTTTGGCCAGTCTAGAACTGACATACTCATGTTTGAACCAAATTAGCCAATCCGCATCTAGAACACATCTTTGACCTTAGCCACAAATTTGACCCCTTTTATTTTCGAACATAGCCTATTCTTTGGTCACCTTCAAGGACTCATTGATCTCAATCCAAGAAGTAAGCACTGACTTTGGGTTAGTAAATCTTATTGGGGGACTCATCCATGCGATCTATCACCTTCCTATGTTGATCTAAGCCGTAACCACGTTGTCTCAAAGTTCGCTGGGGGGCTCGTTTGTCATCATGGCCCCTTAATTTCCAGTTGGGGGTCTTCTTGTCTCTAAGACCTATTACGTGTTCAAGTCTTTTGCTATCAAAGTGGAAATCCTGAAAAAATCACTTTTGGACCCTGTCTCTTTCCAATCAAAGTCATGTCTCACAATGGTTAGTCAATCACGTCCAACAGTCACCTTTCTCTAAGTCACTCTTCAAATGACACTCTTTCAATTGGCAATTGGTACTAGGATTAGCTCTAGTTCATCCTTTCAGTCTAAGAACAGACCTAGACTAGACTTTCAATTAAAGACACTTTCAAATCATGTCTAAGAACAGACTAGACAAGCTTTCTCAAAACCATGTCTTGAACCAAGACTAGAACAAAGCCAACTTTCAAAATTCTCACTCAAATATGTTAAAACCAACTAGACAAGACCCTTTTCAAATTCAAAGAGACTCTCTCAAATCATGTTAGAACCAAACCTAGACAAGACTCTCTCAACCATGTCTAGAACCAGACCTAGACAAGGCCCTTTCAAATTCAATGACTCTTTCAAACTATGTTAGACCAGACCTAGACAAGGCCTTCCAAATTCAAAGCTTCTTTCAAAAAAAGACTCTTGCTCTCTCTCAATATCAAGGTCACAAGTTATAAGTCAACATTGCATGCAAATTTCTCTAGACATAAAAAAGACCATATGTCGTCACCAAGGTAGTCCTTATCCTGAATTAGGGCTATCATTTTCAAGTCAATCTCATTTCTTCGGAAAGCATGGGAGCGCCTGCATTTTCCTCAGTCAGTCGAAACGGGGAAATGACCGTCAAGACTCAGACACTACAAGACATCAAACCGCATGGGACACGGCTACAGGTAAAACTAACCTTTGTTTTGCAGGTACCCTGGCGGCAAAAAAGGGTAACTCAAGGTGCAGAAACGTCTTGAGTTGCTCTCCGTCCCGAATCGAATACTTTGACTTTCGTCTTACGTGACTTAACGTCTCTCCAGACCAGTCAAAGTGGGGGCTTCTGTAGACACCTGAAAATGTCTCCCCAAATGAGTTAATCGTATGAAGCATACCGCGTCATCGCGTTTGTTTTTGACTCAGAAAAGATGCTTTGAACTCAACAAAAGTTGGAAAATACGTGAGGTCGTACTCGGAACTATTGAGCAAAGGTCACATACAAGGCAAACATTATTTCTTTCGGTTTTCTCGATAAAACTCAAAGGTTTTCAAACAAGTTACGCTGACGATCTCGTGCTTTTTGTTTTCCATCGTGTTCCTCACATTTTTCTGACCGGCCAGTATTTTAATTATTTTCTGATTTTTTTCTATGATTATTCTATGAATTTTGCAATGTTTAATAACGCAGAATACGCGAAAATACATGCAATAATTAGAAATACTCCGGAAATACGTGGAACCTTCTAGAATATTCTAGAACTCCTTGCTTGGAGAGCAAAGCGGTGTCTAGGTGCGTCGAATCAAGGGAAATCACGAATAAAATCGGAGGAAATCAAATATTTTGAGGTTTTTGGAAAATATAACACGCAAAGACGGAGCGTATATACGCTGAAATGGAGCGTAATTAACGCTGATTCAGAGCGTATAATTACGCACCATTTCCAGAGTTATACGCAAGCTAATGGCCATACGCAAGTTTCCAAATTTTTTAGCAAGTGTGCAGCGTAATATACGCTACAATGAGCGTATATACGCTGCCTTTGCTATATACGCTCATATGATAGCGTATAATACGCAGGGTTTTGCTTTCCTCGTTTTGCCTCGTGCTATAAATACTCCCTTGCCTTGCTCAGTCCGATACGCTTCACAGCTAGACACCTCCGAGACCACACGACAACGTGCAGAACAATTCCCAGACACGTCTACTCTCTCTCTCTCAAGAAACACTCAAAAACAACATTCGTTTTGATTCAAAGCATCGATTTCTCTTTCGAATCAACAAGCGAAATAAGGGTATAAATCTGAGATTACTCACCAAAAACCTATTCTTTCAACTTTTTAATTCCTTTTGTCTCTCTTAATTGAATTAACCATTGTTATGAGTTTTAATTCAATTAAAAAACAAAATGTAGAAACTCACTTTTATCGTTCATGTAAATATGTAGGTTTTTTTTAATGTCTTCAATGTTTCCCATAGTTTTGGTTTTCATTTCTTGTCACAATTCACTATATATCATATTGTTATGCAATACTAACGCGTTATGTTTGTCTCAATTAGCATTTCAATCGAAGAGCGATTCCTTTGAGATTTATTCTAACAATTTGATTGTTATTGCAGTGACAAGGGAGATAGGACACATATAATATATTATCATGCCCTACTAACCTTTGTTTCATGATCTATGTTTATATAATATATTTCTATCACACTTGTATATATAATTTTTTTAAACAAGACCGTAATTTAATCGCTTGTCACATTAAAGTCAGATAATCATGGACGACCGGTTTTCTAAGCACCTTATTAACATTGACAAACAATCAAGTGATCGCCTTGTCCATTGTAGAAGTCTTGGTTATACATAATAGCAACCCACCTAGTAATTAGTGGCGCTTTCGAAGTCAATCAATAGGCTCTTTGAATTCAATTGTTATGATTTATGGAACTACAATGAGACCGAGGTAGAGGCGGCTACATGCGAGCGAATTGGGTTACAGATCTGATTCGTACTGCCCCGAACCCACGACTGTTACTTGATTGGACGATGGGGCCACTAGTTTGGCACCAATGTTTCGGGCGTCCGTGAATAACCTATATAGGCACGGTGGCGACCCTCAATTCGACGACACACCCCAACATTCACATGCGGATTACCATGGCTCAACTCCATGAACTGAAGCTGAGGTCACGCCCCCTAAGGCGGGGCGAATGCCCTACACAAGGAAACAGAAAGGAACCAAAAACTCCTTTAACAAAGACTGATATGAAGGAAAGCCATGATAGCGCATGGGGAGACTCCAAGACTTAAAGGAGATGATGAGGATCAGAATGAAAGTGAGAACAACCAAATCTTAGTTCATGGCAAAGAGTTGAAAGAAACTCAATCTCGTGAAGGTATATCCTAATACCTAGAACTTAATGACTTCTCATAAATCAGTTTAGTTTATTTAGTTTTGGCCTATGATTAAAGATTGTAGAGTTAGTACTAAAAAGTTTAACTGAAACTAAAAAAGGTTTAGAAATGCCCGGGAACACAGTGCATGGATTGAAAATCCAAAGACTGATGTCAGTGAAATTCTTTGAACTTTTCGATAAGAACCGTCTCTTGAAGGAACTTATGGAAAGATCAAATATGATAATATAATGTTAAATGTAGAATTGAACTCAAATATAAGCTCATGTGTACTGATCTGAATGCCCCAAGTTCCTCCACCAATACTTTTATCAAAGATTTTGAAAAAACTCAAGATGAAACTTGAAGGAACTGAAATTTGACAAGCTAAAATTGGAGAAAGAAACTTGAGGCACGAAAGAACAGAGATGTTCATCAGTACAGGGTGCCTAAATGGATTGAGAATGCTCAAACCAAAAGAACTGAAAGCTATAGGCTTGTTCATGTCAAGCATAAAGGAAAGCAGAAAAAATATGTTGATTTACCTAGTAGCAAAATTTGTTCCTTTTGTGGTAGAACTGGCACTATGAACCAGATTGCAAACAAAAAAAATTGCGCTTAAACATAACAATAAACAATTTTTGGGTAAGAAAACAGGACTTTGCTTCATCTTAAAAGGAACCGAGGAAACCAGGGTTTCTTCGTACTAACCCTTAAGTTCTATTGCAGGTTTCAGTGAGGGGGAAACAACTCATGGTACCTCGACAGTAGTTGTTCTAACACATGATGGAGATAATCTAAGTTTCTCTCACTAGAAACTATGAAGGTGGAAACTGTGACTTTTGGAGATAACAAGAAAGGTGAGATAATCGCCAAAGGTAAAGTTGGTAGTCAAGTTCCCACTGTATAGATAATGTATTTTTAGTCGATGGGTTTGAAGCATAATCTTTTCAAGATTTCTCAATTTTGTGATAAAGGTAACAGTTACATTATATTTACTACTGAAAATTGCAAATCATCAACAAGTCATCACTGGACTCATTGTTCTAAGAAGGAACTAGGAAAGGGAACACTTTGTTTAGTGGATCTCAGTTCTGTCCAAGGAACAATCTCACCTGTTCTTAGTGTAATTGAGGAGATGCTTTAATCTAGCATAAACGTTTTGGTCATGCTAGCTTCTCACACGTACAAGCCTGTTATACAAAGAACTTGGTAATTGGACTTCCAAGTGTCAATTCCCTAGCAAGTATATGTGTAATGCATGTGTGAGGGGGAAGCAAATAAGATCCTCTTTTCCAAAGCAAAAACATGATAACACAACCAAGCCATTAGAAAAATAATTATATGGATCTCTGTGTCCTATGAGAATACAGAGTTAGAAGTGGTAAAAGGTTAAGTTCTTGTTATTGTATGACGACTACTCGAGATTCACTTGGGTAATATTTCTGTCTAGAAAGATGAAACTTATGGATGAATTATTGGCTTTTGCTAAAAGAATACATAAATCAAGTGGATTTCAAATAGTTCACATAAGGTCTGATCATGGAACTGAATTTGAAAACTCTAAGTTTGATTGGGTTTGCAGGGAAAATGACATGAATCATAATTTCTCAGCTCCTAGAACTCCCACAACAAAACGGAGTTGTTGAAAGGAAGACAAGACATTAGAATATGCCAGGATATGCTCATAGCAAGTGTCTTGCAAGAAACTTTGGGCTGAAGCCATTAATACGCATGTTACATTATTAATAGAGTTCTCCTAAGACCTATAATTAACAAGACTCCTATGAATTGTTAAATGGCAGAAAACCTAATATTTCACACTCTAAGAAATTTGGTTGCAGGTGTTTGTCATACAATGGTAAGAGAAACTTAGGAAAGTTTGGCATGGAGAACAACAGGCTTATGATACACTTGTTTCCACATCTACAAAACTTGATGTTGATTTAAAGGGAACAGATGTTGAAGATTCCTGTATAGAGGGATGATTGGATCCCTCTTTACCTAACAGTAGTAGACGCTGATATTGTGTTTTCTGTTGGTTTGTGTGCTCAGGTTTCAAAGCAATCCAAAGGATCTCACTTGAGAGCTGTTAGAAGGATACTTAGGTATTTGTGGAACATCAGATCTATGCCTGTGGTACCCTAAAGGTAGTTACATTGACCTATATAGGATACACGATGCAGATTATCTGGTTTCCTAGTTGATAAAAAGAGCACATCAGGTATGGCACACTTTCTAGGCTCTTGTCTAATTTCATGGGGATCTAAGAAGCAAAACTCAGTGGCCTTATTCCACAGCTGAATCAGAATATATTGCTGCAAGCCTCATGCTGTTCTCAATGTTGTGGATAAGGACAGCTGAAAGATTTTGGTGTTGAGTATAACAGTGTTCCAATCTTTTGTGACACCGAGTGCTATAAATATCTCTAAGAATCCAATTCAGCACTCTAAGACCAACCACATTGAGATAAAACACACTTTTTGAGAGATAATGTTGAGAAAGGTTTAGTGGAGATGTTGCTCTGTAAAAGTGAGGATCAAATAGCAGACATCTTCATAACCTTGTGTCATGAGTCTTTGTAGATAAGAGTCGTTTTAGGCTTAGTTAGGTTTTTAGTTTTGTTTTAGTGTCATAAGGTTAGTAGGTTCTAGCAAACATGGCTTTTATACTTTTCCCTCAATGATTGGCTAGAGACATCCTTTTGTATTGTGTGTGTTGTGTGTTATACCTATGTCGAAATCCTTCAGCTGTTGTGTAGATGGCTTGATCCCTCAAAAAGGGTTAAAAGTCATTGTTGCAAGAAAGCAGTTAATTGAACATTAATTCACAGAAACAGAATGCAATGGTTCTGTATAGGTACCAGCAAGGGGAAACAACAGACAGCTCTGATATGTTTTCCGATTGATATTCTTATATATTTTGGAAAATTACTTAGGATATTTTTCTTTTTGGAAAAGAAATTTATCTTATTTAGTTTATTTGGCTGTTGATAAAGGCATAAACTACACATGCCTAAATTGAAGTCGGTTGAGATATTTATGGAAATGTGATATTGCAAATTTAATTTCAAATTCTTAGGCGTTATATATCTTGGCTCAAGCTATATTCTTAAACTCTGCTTCATATGATGATTATGCCACTATAATATACTTTCTAAACCTTTGTTGCAGTCACAATATTATCATCAACTATCAAGTTTAATTGCCCAATGAATAGATACTATTGATATCAAACAATGCATCCACTACACAATGTGTTATGTAAGCAATCAATGAAAAATTGCATAACAACATTACATTTAAAAAAGTAGAACACAAAGTAACAATGAATGTGGTGTCAAGCAATAGTATGAAATAAACAATGAATTTATTATTTAGGAACATTGTTCTAAGATGACTAGAACAAAGAAGTAAGGAGTACATGATTTATAATTCTCGCATCATAGAGAAGATTTTGCTACTATGCAACAACTGGCAAACAGTTTGATGAAGTCTCGAGTTGTGGGTAATACGAGATATTGAGTCAAAACCAAAATATAATATATTAGTTAATTTTGTTAAAGTATGGTGGAAGCTTGCATAATATATAAGATAAGTAAAATAAGTGTTATAGTGATTATGTGTGTAATTTTATAGTGAAATTCCTTAGGGAAACTGTGAGACCGATTTTACCTAACTCCTATGTTAACTTGTAATTTAACAAGAGTAGTAAAGAAGTAAGCAATTTCCTCCATTATTTCTTATTTATTATCAATTGCGAATATAGAAATGTAATGTATAGCTCATTAAGTGGCTGATGCTAATACTATTGAACATCTCTTCCCTATATTGGGCATTTGATAGTGTTAATATTCATAAATTTTCATTAATGACCACACACTACCTAAAAACCCGTAAAAAAAACTAAAATTGAATTTATTCAATAAACTTTGGGACTTTTGAAAATAATCTCTCTCAACATATGATTTTAGAATGTTGTTTTTTATCTACCTATTTAAACCACATTTTATAAATTCAACAAAATAGTAAAGCAAAATGCATCAAAAGCTCATGTAGGAAAAACGAAGTAGTTGCATTATAACAACAAGACCAAAATTATAACAAAGAGATATTTTAAGTACTTTAGTTTAACATCATAATGTAAATTTAAAACAAAATCTTTCAAAATTTGTCCATTTTCATCACCAAGGGGGGGCAGAGGAGCTTAGTCGACTTCCTCAATCTTGGGGCCGGGGCCAGTGGAGCCAGCAGGGCCATCATCATGATCCATGGGGGCACCAGCTTCACCACCTGCACCTTGGTACATCTTTGCAATGATGGGGTTGCAGATGCTCTCGAGCTCCTTCATCTTGTCATCAAACTCATCGGCTTCAGCGAGCTGGTTGGTGTCAAGCCACTGGATGGCTCCATCGATGGCCTCCTCAATCTTCTTCTTATCATCTTCAGAAAGCTTGGAGCTGATCTTCTCATCCTTAACGGTGTTCCTCATGTTGTAAGCATAGTTCTCAAGAGCGTTCTTTGACTCGACCTTCTTCTTGTGTTCTTCATCCTCAGACTTGTACTTCTCAGCCTCTTGAACCATCTTCTCAATTTCTTCCTTTGAGAGTCTGCCCTTGTCATTTGTGATGGTGATCTTGTTCTTCTGCCCTGTGGTTTTGTCCTCAGCAGAAACATTCAAGATACCGTTGGCATCAATGTCAAAGCACACAGTAATCTGGGGAACACCACGGGGTGCTGGGGGGATTCCGGAAAGCTCAAACTTTCCAAGCAAGTTGTTGTCCCGGGTCCTTGTTCTTTCTCCTTCATAAACCTGGATCAACACACCAGGCTGGTTGTCGGAGTAGGTGGAGAACACTTGTTCCTTCTTGGTGGGGATGGTGGTGTTCCTTGGGATAAGGACAGTCATCACACCACCAGCGGTCTCAAGACCAAGAGAGAGGGGAGTGACATCAAGAAGGAGTAGGTCCTGAACCTTCTCGTTTCCTTCACCYCTCAAGATAGCTGCTTGGACAGCAGCTCCYTAAGCAACAGCCTCATCAGGGTTGATGCTCTTGCAGAGCTCCTTTCCGTTGAAGAAATCTTGCAATAGCTGCTGCACCTTGGGAATTCTAGTAGAACCACCAACAAGAACAACATCGTGGACAGTGTTCTTGTCCATCTTGGCATCTCTCAAACACTTCTCAACAGGCTCCATACACTTCCTGAACAAATCCATGTTCAACTCTTCAAAACGAGCACGAGTGATGGTTGTGTAGAAATCAACTCCTTCAAATAGAGAGTCAATCTCAATGGTTGTTTGAGCAGTAGAGGAAAGAGTCCTCTTTGCTCTCTCACAAGCAGTTCTCAACCTCCTAAGAGCTCTAGGACTGCCTGTGATATCCTTCTTGTGCTTTCTCTTAAACTCTTGTGCAAAGTGGTTAACCATTCTGTTGTCAAAATCTTCACCACCAAGATGGGTGTCTCCAGCAGTGGCTTTAACTTCAAAGATACCCTCCTCAATGGTCAAAAGAGACACATCAAAGGTTCCACCTCCAAGATCAAAGATCAATACGTTCTTCTCACCAACACTTGTGGCCTTCTTGTCAAGKCCATAAGCAATGGCAGCTGCTGTGGGCTCGTTGATAATACGCATAACGTTCAAACCAGCAATAACTCCGGCATCCTTTGTGGCCTGACGTTGAGAGTCATTGAAATAAGCAGGGACAGTGACAACAGCGTTCTTCACTGTTGAGCCAAGGTAAGCCTCAGCGATTTCCCTCATCTTAATAAGAACCATAGATGAGATCTCCTCTGCTGCGAATTCCTTCTCTTCACCCTTGTATGAGACAACAATCATAGGCTTGTCACCAGGTCCGGGGATGACCTTGAATGGCCATAGCTTCATGTCACTTTGAACTGACGCATCAGAGAATCTTCTACCGATCAACCGCTTAGCATCTATTTTCATAAATAGAAAAGCAATGTATAAGTGACGGTAACATAACTTTCGAATTACTGACTACAACATCAATCATTAAATAAACCAGATTAAATTAAGTCAAATTTCAGTAACAAGAAAAAATAAATTACAATTCAAACACTTATATTTACAATTACAGAGCTACGGCTACTTTACATCTCAAGTGATACCCACTAATGCTAACAATTTAAATCCTGAAATATATAACAAGCTCCTTAATTTCATTATCTCACAAGTCACAATATATATAAGTCCAAACATCTTAATCAATCGCCATTAATCTCTACGAGAATTTTTATGTACAAGTTTAAACATCAGTATGACGCGACTAATCAAAAAGGAATTTAATCAGTTTGTCAGAAGATCAGAATTAAACGTCTACTAATATTAATCTAAAAACTTCAATCAAAGTTCAGAAACAATTCAGGTCGATAATCAACATATAATCAGATCATTAGACATAACTCAGGCACATCAATAAATTGTCACAAATAAAAACTTCAAAATGAACTTCAAACAGGTCTCACAGGCAATTCAACAGGTTGAATAGATCTAATCAAATTAAAATAGACCCAACTAAATCTCGCAAAAATATCAAAACTAGATCTGAAAAACCGACAATGGATTCCACAACAGAAACAATCAGATTCATCATAAACTCTGATAAAACCAGGATCAACACATGCAAGCCATAAGACATTGACAAAACAACAAACAACAGCAGATCTGAAAACAAAAAAAAACACGAATAAAGCGAATAAAAGAAATCAAAACAGTGGAGAGAGAAAACTGACCGAAAACGGTGTGATAGGATTCATGGCAACCTGATTCTTAGCGGCATCACCAATCAACCGTTCAGAATCAGTGAAAGCGACGTAAGAAGCGTGGTTCTGTTTCCTTGATCATTAGCAATGATCTCAACACGATCATGCTGCCATACACCAACACAGGAGTATGTGGTTCCGAGATCGATTCCGATGCACGGACCTTCACCTTTACCGGACAATGATTGTGCTGGCTAGATTTGATAGTGTTTTGAAGAGGAAAGAAGAGAGGGAAAAAAAGTTGTGTGATATGTAGTGAGGCTGCTGCGAGAGTTGAATGATGTGTTTAGGTCAGAGAATGAAGGGGGGTTATATAGATAGTGGGAGTTTGAGAATTCTAGAATGCCTCAGTATCTGATTTTAAGCGTAGGAATTAAGAAATTAAGAACGATGAGAAATTTCTATTGGAGGAAATTAATACAGCGATTTTTTGGTTGTGTTTTTTTATTTTTGCTTTTTTTTTGTTGCTCGATTTGACCGACTTTGGTTGGTAACGGTTAGTTTTCATTCTTCCATTTCAAAATATATTAATTTATTTAAAATTATCTAGCGTTAAAAAATAGAGTATTTTATTGGCAATTGAAACTCTGAGAGCATCTCCAATAGTTAGTAAAAGGGGCATGTAGCATTTTATTAAAATGTTCAAACATGTAGTTCACCATTGGAGAAAGTGGCATGCTGCTTGCTCTCAAGTAAACACTGCTTAAACAAGAAGGGTAACTTGAAATATTCTCTCCAATTAGAATGTGACAAGTGTTGATTTTTATTAATTAATTTTCATTTTCATTTTATATAATTTTTTTTGCTAAATTGCAAGCTACATAGCAAAGTAGCTGTAGCTAACTATTTGATTACATTGTAGCCTAAAATCATTGTAACTTAAAATTGGATGAAACAAGTAAGCTACAAGGCATTGTAGTTCACCATTGAGATGCCCTAAAACGGTCAAATTCTCAAAGGATCGTGATTGGTAGTGTCGAAGTCGTTGGCGTTTGTTTGCTTTTCGTCTCTATTAGTTTCGTCTTTTGAAGGTTTTTTCTCTTTAATTTCAATAATGGGTTACTTTGAGATTTGGGTTCTTTTGATCGCAATACTATGGCTATTGGATCTCTTCCCTTTGCTCTTTCTGTTCTAAGGAAGAGGCCTTGCTGAGTCTATATCTTTTGTTTGGCGACTATCAGGTGCCGATTGGTACACAAGTTGTACAAGGGTTGTGTCATCAGTCTGGGTTGGAGTTAGTTTGGGTCAACTTACTGGTTTCGTTGATCGCTATACTTACAACTCCGTTGTACCTTGGTTTGTTTCATGATTTGTTCATATTGGGAAGACTACAGAAGTACACAGACAACGTAACTATGCATAAACAGATAGAATGTCGAATCTGCATGAACTCACAATTCCGTATTGCTTCAGATAAAGCGAATTATTTAAGGCGAACTTTAATCAAATCGTTTTATTAATCATAAATTCATATATTAGGTTCTATGTATGTCAGATAATGTTTTGTCAAATTGTAAGTGTCATTTGCTTTACTAAATAAACCTTTAATTTTTCTTGTAAAAAAAAAACTTTAAAACGGTAAATACGACAGAGAGAAATATGAGTATTTGAGCGTTTGATCACAGATGAAATAGAGTTAGGGTCACTCCTTCAAACTCATCTGTGTAAAAGATAATCCTAAATACATGCAATAATATTTAGAAAATTCCTATTGTGGTAGAAATTCTCACACGTCACATTTTCAGTTAAAATTTGTAATCTAACCCTCAAAGCAATTTGATTTTTTTTTTTTTTTTGGCAAATTCAAACTTCCATTAAAAACCCCCCCCCCTCCCCCCCCCCCCCCAAAAAAAAAAAAAAAAAACCAGATCTGGTTATTTTAGTATTAACTTGTCTAGTTTTGAATCTTTAGATTTGGGTACTCATAATTCATTGTATTTAATTTAAGTATTACAAAATTAGCTCAACTCAAGTTTTGTGGATGTGTCACTTTTACCCCAATTTTGAGGTCGTAAAATGTCAATAATGTTTTTAAAAAGTCTCYTTTTGCATTAAATAACCCGTTTTTAGGTGAACAATCAGGGTATCCAACGCTGACAACAATGGCTAATCTCGATTCGAACTTCTGACCTCTTAGTTAAGAGACAAGGTGCAACCACCATGTCAACACCGCTTGGTTGCATTAAATAACCTTAAAAATCTCTAATATTGTAACTGATGAGAAAATTATGAAGTAGGGTTTACTAATGTTTTTTTTCCTTATTCCTTTTAGGAAAAAAATTTCACTAACTACCTAATAAATACCCATTTTTTAAACAATATACCTAATAAACGTTTTATTTTATGAAACTACCTAATAAGCTCTTAAAAATTTTCAAGCACTACCAATTTAACTATGGTTAGCATTTTGCCTTATGAAAAGTCGAGAATAACRCCAATTTAACCATCTTCACCCCTAATTTCCCCAACCTCACCCCGATTTCCCCAGCCTCACTTCCACAACCCTTCTCTTTCATTACTCTTCTGTCCTTTCTTCTTCAATTTTAGTGTAAATGAAAATTCATTCCCTTTAACCAATCTTTTCTTCTCTTGAATTTTTACTCTTCTTCTCTTTCTTCTTCCATTTCATTGTAATGGTTGATCCTTTATTTTGCTAGAA